>JAQGAO010007223.1:0-11500 GCA_034697705.1 Ommatoiulus sabulosus
AATTCACATTCCAAAAAACAGAACTTTTTGAACGTGCCATGTTTCCAGAGATAATTTGCCTCGTGTATGACCAGCTTAAGTAACCAAGTTGGGCAAACGAATTTCCCACAACATAGTAATGTTGCATCGACCGTGCTTCAGTTTCCATGACCTGCCTGCAGATGAAATTCAAAATTGCATCAAAAAATAAAAACCCCAACGTAGAATGGAGCAACGCTTGAACATTTTGAACTAATCCAAAATTGAGATTTGTTTAACACATCTTAAAATGTAAGAAACTTTAACCGAATTGCGGTTAATAACACGAACGAAAATACATGGGAATTTAAAAGTTTCTATCCTTTTCATACACAATGTTATGGAAGTCTGTCAATATCTGTCAATAAGCATTACAAAAATGCGTTTTAACGGGTTGTTCCCCTTTCACCCCCTCCCCTTCCTCATAAAAACAAATTGTGCAAGCAAAATATTAGAAAGTTTCAATTTTCATCGAACCGATCGTGTTGTTTACCGTCTAACTTAAGAAAAGTCGCATAATGGTTACCATAGTTATGCGTGTATGCATCATTGAAGTAACAAACCGTCATCTGGTCAGAAACTAATTCAATCATTTCAACCCCTGCCCCGGTCGAAAAAGGCTGGTGCTCGCCATCGTTTGACCAACTTCGTTATTTGATTTCAATATTTAGAAGACTCATCTACAGTATACATGTACATTACAATGCAACAAAAAAACAATTTCCCCAAGGCTCATATGCATTGCAATTTATGTTAAAGAGACAAATTCAGAGCCCATTTATACTAAACTTTATCTCAACTAAAATTTATGTAGGACAATTCTTCCATGCATGAAGTTGTTTTAAATGGATGGACAAGCCACCACACAGATGCCACATCTCTATTAATCAGTGTATATGCGTGCAAGATACAATAGTATTTTCAAAGTAGCAAATAGAAGTTGATACCGATTGCGAAGGTTCTTCATCGGCACAATGTCCCCTCGTCTCGTGCAGCTTCCATGCTATTAAAATGGACTGATTACATGCAAAGTACAATCTTAATCTCCAAAGTGCTCCGAGCTTATAACCATCTTTAATTTAATCCTTATGCATTTGGCAGTCAGCATTTCCTCATGCGAGTAATTCTATAATTAAGCGCCTGCAGTATATTTATACTCTATACACTGACATCCCGTGCTTAATTGTCACATTAACGGGGAACAAGATTGAGGTAGATCCTGCTAATCAATCATAAGTAAATTATTGTCAAAACTAATTTGAATTCCCATCCAAAAAGAGTTATACATGCAAGTTCTACATAATCCATTTTCTTGACCATTCGAGAGACTATAAGAGACAAGATTTGATAGAACATGTATCGCTAGTTAAATTTGAAAAGTTGGGCGTTTTAAAACGTTCTGAATACGTTACACAACTGAATAGCGAACAATGAAAACATGTTTCGTACACGATTCCAAAAACTCTCCAACACCATCTCGCCCAATTTCCTTAAAATATTTTACGACTATGTAGTCAACAGTTGATGGAGCCTCTATCGCCGATAAACTGCGGATTAATTATTGGGTATAAAGTAGAATGCTGCACCATGCGTGCATACAGGCCACCATACTGGCAATGTTGCAGCTGAACGAGCCACGGTCACGCTTCCGAATCCCCGTTCTGGAAAAGCCAATCGCTCCAGTCGGCTATTAAATATTTAGCTATTTTAAATTGGATTCCAAATCAGGGTCATGTTTAATGCAGTTTCCATCGCTCAAAATGTCCGTAGTCCCTTAACGCCCGGTAATTGAATGTTCAAATTTCACGAGCTGCTTATTTCACGTTCGCTCAGCGATATCTGGGCCCTTGGCAGCGTGACAGGAATGGCGAAAGACGTTAACCGAATTTCGGGAAATTTTAGCCCGGATTCGGTGAAAGCCACGGAATTTTCCGGGCCGACCTTTGCGAGCGCGCTTCTGGAATTTGCACCAACGATGCCATTGGGCTTTGGCTCGTATCATTTCGCATCATCGATCTAACCCAATTAGCGCCAGAAATACGAGGCGTTCGGCAGAAGAGCTCGGCCACTGAAATTTCAACCTCAGCTTTTCGAGAATATTTTCCACGAACAAAAATCCCCAAATTGGACGAAATTGGATGTTGCTGGACGGGGGTTGAGCCATAAATCGGTAAGGTCAAAGAACGAAACAACGATCGAAGCAAAAGTTTGACCAAACTAAAGATCGTTCCAGGTGCACTTTTAAGACGAATAGCAATGAGCTTGCAATTTAACATTGAAAAATCGCATTGGTAAAGCTAACTATTTGCTATTCTATAGCAGCAAGAGAGCAAATTGAATCTAAACTTTTGAAAAGATCCAAAAACGACAGAGTACAACCTGATTCGTGACTTATTGAAATATAGGACGAGATTCAGACGAACGTCCATGCCCTTGCCAACCTACATTTTCAGTAAATCCTCTTAATCTGCTACATATTTCTTCTTTCTCGAAGAAACTGGCGACAAATTCAATTCCAGATAAAAACTTTTCAAATCCATAATCGCTAGTGAATTACACCAAATTTAGTTTCAAAAGTATAAGATTTTAATCATGCAGTGAAAATCCGCTCTATCTATATAGATAGCTTTCACAAGCAAACGACGCGTTCTGGCTCCGCCTAGATCAGACTGTCAGCCATGTTGGGGTACTTCATAATTTTACTGTGGCAAAAATGATTGCCTTTGCTATAGATAAATTGCACGTACAAGCATCAGGCGCATTCGTTCCACATATCATTTTGCATTATTCTTTTATTTAATTATTTATTTAGAAATAAACGAGAAAATTCACACAATTTTTGATTTGCAGAGGCAAAACAGCATCAAAATATTTACTTTCGGATAAAAAATCTATTCATGGGAATAGAATTTTCATCAGACCCGTAATGATACGGGTCTGATGTGGCTGAAAACCAACCGCTTGTAGAAAATGTCTCGAGAAATGCTATATTAGTTTGCTTTTGCGCAGTTTTCCATACTCAGAAATCGCATCAAATTTCGGCGAAAAGCAAAGCAAATAAGGAAGGGAAAAGCGGTACAAGAAATAAACCCCCGTGACGTCATTCGGGGATCTACGAAGGCTGATCGGTTAAATTTGATCACCAGAGCATAAAATCCTTAAAGGCACTAAAACCACCCCGTTTCAGAAACACCCGATTTTCATCGCCGAGTTTCGCTCGAAGCAGCTATTTTTGTTTATGATACCATAACTTCAATTTGTTGTTTCGTTTATTATTTCGCCTTTATTTATATACTAGCGGATTTTGATGTCACTGTCAGTTTCATTGCCAGTATTCAAAATAAATAAGCAAAACGAAGAGATCTACTGAATCTGGAAAACTTTTTCTGCCGGGAAAGATTTAGCGTCGAGTGTACCCGTGAGAAACCACGCTCAAATTGCAACGATTACTTTATGACATAAAACCGGCCACTGGAAGCAATACACAAAAAAAGTTTTGTTTTATTTTTAAAAATTTTCGACTTTCAGAAAAACGCGTATCGACACATGAAAAATGTTCCTTTAAAGGATGTGCTATACATGTATATCACCGAAGTTCATGTACCGGTATATCGCGCTTTTGTTTTGTTCCTCAAAATAATAATATTGTCCTTTTCATAAGCAAAGCTTGTTCTCTGTATCTGATCCAAATATTTACGCGAAAACTGCGCTAGCCTCGTGAAATCGATATTCTGGACATTTTATCCAATTTCGCACATTGATGATCATGCACGTTCTAGCAAACACCATTGTTTAAAATGTCTATAATTTATACATGTAGCACGCATGAATGTCTCATTAGATGCATTACAGCATATCGGCACGATTTTATCTAATACTTTCAAATTTCGTCACGGAAAAGTGCCACCAACTTTACACGAAAATAAAACGTTATAAGCATATAGAACCCATGCAAAGCGTCGAAAATGCCTTTGACTTGCACTGCAGCTAAATTAGACAAAATGCACGTAGCCAAAGTTTAACAATTTTAGCATATAACTTTTACGTACACTGCACAACGCAGTAATAATGGTGCCAAACCAGCAGAAATGATGCGTTTTCGTAACTTGTTACTTCTAATTGAATCCGAAATATGGTGCAAACTTCGTTTTGCCAGAAGTTGTTGCAACAGAAACGACATCGTTAGTTGAACGCTCCCTGCAAATACATCGCCTCATTAAGACAGATAAGCGGGGAGGCAACCAAGTTAACTTTCTCATTTGGATAATGATCATCTGCCAGGGGCCTGTTTATTTTTCAGAGATTTTATCGAAATCAAGAAAATCATCTTTTATGCGCATGCAATTATTATGGCACGCTGATAAATGGGTTCAAGATTTGCATTTTACGGCAATAGCATTTTTCACGATGCCTATCACTTTGATTTCCACACTCATCCTCTGTTGATGCACGGGCATGGCGAAGGGCCATTCACCATGACGTCAACATCTCCGGGGCAAGGCCATTATTTTATTTACCATTATTACATTATATTATACCATTATTTTAAATTCTGATGGAAACGAGTAAACGGTGCGGTTGTTAACCAAATTTCTATCGTTGAAATTTGACTAAATTATCCACATGTGCACCATTCTCTTTCAGACACAACAATACTCCCTGCTGCATGCATTTCTTAAAAAAAATAACTTATTCATTCATATACATGGTTTCTTAAAAAGGAAAAAGAATTTGGGTTTTAGTTATCAAAGTTTGTCATTACATTTGCATTAAAAAGCACGCAAACAGCATTTTCTGTGAAACTGGATGACATTTTCATAAATAATTCACAAGTTATTGTCAGTGAGTTGTTTCATAATGATGTCATCGTAAGGCGATTAACAACAATTGACCTTCAATTAACAGCTAATTTTCCACCGAACTCTGCATGCAAACTCAATAAAAAATTCTTATTTATCATTTCTTTTTTCTTTTTCAGGTAAGTTACTTGATGATTCCCAGTGCTTGAAACGATGTAAACCACCACGTAGTCTGGTTTCAAGTGAACAAGGAAAGGTTAACCCTTACATGTTATTTACTTAACTGTTTCTCAAGGAACAAAAGTGACCTCATCCCTATCTGTGCATTTATCATTTCCAAAAAGCGCAAGCTGAGGTGGAACTCAGCCTTACCGCATCAAAATTATGAGGTTTTTAATTAACCCGGAGGCGCAGTGCTTTTTTATGAGCCACCGTTGAATATTTGCAATGGCAAAAAAAAGTTGGGAAACGATTATTTGATGAGTGAAGAGGAAGATTGGAATTTATTTACAGCCAGAAGAGAATCCTTAATTGGAATTTTGTTGAGATTTGCTAGCATAATTGCGAACTCGGTTGAAAAGTTCGCTCAATTACCTTTTTCTCATAAAAAAGCAGAAGAAGGGCGTTTTTGGAAGCCAGTCTGTGTGAGCTTAATTTGACTTCCGGAAACGATCAGTGCTATGAAATTCTGAAATTTGGGCACGCTTCAACTCATCGTGCCAGGAGAAAAAAAATTTCAATAATAGGTTTAAGTGACGATATCCCGTTAAGCTGATATGATGTTCCAGTTCGAAAAAAAAATGTTCATTACCTCCGAAGTTGGTGCAAATTCTTATTTTTAGCGTTTTCATGGCGTTTTAACGAATTTCATGGTTGCCCATACTGTAATCTACACAAGGTAAACTGAAAAACACGAAATTCGGCCTGAAATACAATAGGTCGAAAAATCGCGAAATGGCTTTAAGAAATAACAAGGATATTTCCGGTTTTACCACAAATTATCAGTAAGTGTTAAATTGTCTAGATGTAGATGTTGCGGGGAGAGGCACAAGATGATTTTGAAACCGATTCATTCGTTCCCGTGTTCTGATTGGTAAGGAATCTCTATACAATCTCCATTTTTCTTATACCATGAATCAGGAAAAAGTGCTTCTTATCTGCTTTCTAACGTTAGTCAACATCCCCCTTTATAAATTTCCTTGACGATTTTCTCGAAACCAAACAGCTTTCCGCAACTATAGTAACGGAATGGTTTCAATGACATCTGAATTTCGAACTTGGAGACGGTTGACGACTAATGTTAATATGCAGTTGTAAACACGTCGATGAGGAAAATGCTTCTCTTACAGATTTATAAAAAAAAATACCTCTATGGTGAACTTTGTAACGTTCTTATCCACAAATTCAACTGCTTAATTATTATATTTAGTTAAGCACGCGTAACAGTAACTCTTCATTGTCCTTCAGGCTCCAACGCTTCCATTAGCAACAGTCGAATAACTTTAATTCACAAGTTGGCAACTGCTTATCGACCTGCCATCGATGACCGAGCAAGCGTTTCACGATCACCAATAACCATCCCTGGTAGCAAAGTTGGTCCTGGAAACGTCGACTACTTCGTTCAATTTACGTCCTATCTTCCAAGTTGAAGACCAGTATATTTGGGTAAAATGACCAAAAAAGTACGTCTTTTTCTTACGATATTTTTGGAGACCAAAATACGTACTCGCTTGATGTGCAGATGACATACTGTGGACGAAATATTTCGTCATTTTGCTACCTGGGATGCTTACCGATCGGGCACCGTCTCAGCCCTTCCACCGATGGTTTTCAGAGGCTCAGAGCCATCTCCGGTGCCATGGCAATCTCTTTGTTTCTGTCCACGCTTCCACGCAGAGCGCTTCCGTGGCGTTCGACTCAACGTCATGAATAACTGAAAACGTACTTATAGTTTCTTCCGTAATTTCCTCTTCGACACGAACTTTTTCCGGTGCATTCTGGAAAGCCGGCCCTATCGGCTTTCCATCATCATTCCATCCGCATCCTACTTAACATTTCCCCCAGAGACGCCCGAAGGTAAGTTGGCTTTAACATGCATATCGGCCGTTTGACGCTGTGAATTTCCTTTTCAATAAACGTGCTTTTGTCAGCTGCCATTGGGCCCGCATTAACGACGAACACGGTTAACCCTCGGGGAAGGCTCGGCTTTCGATGGCAAAACTGTAACAGAAAGTAAATGATACCCAATCCATAGTCGAGAATGCCATTAATATTGCAGCTCGTCGCAGTGTGCCTTGTGGAAAATTGCCGCCATATACACGGAGCCGGGAACGGTTTATACGCGCGCCTGCATTATGAGAAATGAAAAATGAAACTTAAAAAGTTACGAGCGTAGGGAATATACCGTACGCGTACTATACAGTACATGTACATAAAGCCTAGCGAGAAATTCGAGAATCTTATTATCGGTTTCCAGGAAAAAAATCTCGAGCCTACATATTTAATTACTGGATCAATACATCAAATATGGTCCGTGGAGGCCATCATAATCGTGTTTGTTTTCCCTCGTCTACTTATCCGCGGAGATTGTCGAGCTCATTCGAGTCAAAACCTATAAGCGCTTTCCTACAAATAATGCCATTCCAGAAAAATAAAGCTTGTCATCAAACTACCTGTATATCGTCACTGTATGCCATAGCATTAAACACTTCTTTAAGTTCTTATCCTACTACACTAAACTTTCCTACAACGGCGTACCCCTCAAATTAGCCTCTAGAAACGACGTTATTCAACTCTCCTTCAAAACGACGTTATTCAACTCTCCTTCAAAACGACGTCATCAAACTCTCCTTTAAAACGACGTCACCAAACTATCCTTTAAAACGACGTCATCAAACTCTCCTTCAAAACGACGTCATCAAACTCTCCTTCAAAACGACGTCACCAAACTATCCTTTAAAACGACGTCATCAAACTCTCCTTCGAAACGACGTCATCAAACTCTCCTTCGAAACGACGTCATCAAACTCTCCTTCGAAACGACATCATCAAACTCCTCAAAACGTCTTCAAGCGCCTATATAAGTCAGTATTTAAACTTCCGTAATCACGTCCTCAAAGATGCTTGCTTGTTAGGATTATACAGTATAATAATGCAGTAAGACTTTGATGGTCAAAATAATTGAAATAATAAAATAATTCATTTATTAAGCTGCCCAAGGATTTCAAAAAATCAATGAAAAATTCCTGAACACTATATGGCGAATTCCCACCTCTTGCGCATACTCCATCAGTTGATATCTTTCGAATTCAAGTCTCCGGAAGTTGCAATAGAATTTATCTCTCCATCGCAACATTGTTTCTATATAACGCTTGATCTCTACTTGCATCATCTTATCAAGGGACGTGACCTGATGTTAATTCCGAGGACTGCATATACTGTATACTGTAGGCATGTCCAAGAAATGTTCAGTTGCTGACTTGTCTGCTATCGATTGAACGCAAAGTAAAAATGTGATTCCATGGGGAGGAGCGGGAATCTTTACCAAGTATTGTTAAAATATTGGAGTTTTGAGGAGGATTACCATAAGCATGTGTACTGTAGACTTAATGCTTGCGCACAATGAAAGGATCACAGACACAATATCAAAAGTAGTGCGCATGCAAGAAGTTGAAAAAGGTCCAAAAGTAGATGTAGCTTTTTATACTTAGGAAGGCTATTAAATAAATATACAGCAGAAAAACGTCGCTGGGTCACCTGAGAAAGCTGTGGCTCTAATGGAAGGATTATCCAAGAGAGAACAGTTCTCCACAGCAACATTCATGGAGAATAATCTTCCTACACTTTTCCACAAATACATTTAACAACATATGCATAAAGCATTAGCCACTAACAATATGAAAAGGATGAACTTATGATTCAAGTAAATTTTAAATGGTTTCATCATGTCGTCTATCATGAAATCGCATTAGTCAAATTAATATCTCCATGGTGATGAAACTCGAGTTCCTCATATAACAATCGTCCCAGTGATTCCTTGGAAACACAGCACGATTATTTTAAGTTAAGCTGTTTAACAAATTTCCATTATACAAAACAAGTCATGAGAAATTAACACCATTATTTAATAATTCTGTCAATTAGTACATTTCGCTAAGTATATTTATTTGCGTGTTGCCAAGTTACAATTAATTTGGCTTTTGCTAATGACTCGAGTCTCAAAAATTCAGTATAGAGGGAAGATGATTAACTTCTGAAGCCGAAGTAAACAATTATTCAATCCGGTTATAGAAGACGTGAAGATAAGCAAAGTGTTTGCTGGAAGCCATTCTGAAACTTTCAAGCAACCTAAATGTTATCTAATAGACATTTTTCCCTCAACTAATTGGATCCCCTGAAATTAATAACATAATTTCTTCACTTCTAAAACCCCTAAACTTAGTAGAAAATTTTAGAAACAAAACATTGTTTGAGGCAATGCTCGACAATGTAGGCCAGGGTTTCTTATCCTGGGGTCCATGGATTAGGTACTGGGGGTCCACGAAGATGTTAAAAATAATAACAATAAATAATAATATAATAAACCTGCCCTACAATTAAGTTTGTAAGGGGTTCGTCAGATTGTTTAAATATTGCAAGTGGTCCATGATGATGTAAAGGTTAAGAAACCCTGATGTAGGCTATAAAATTACCCTCGCATAGTACACATTTTCGAAGCATGCAAAACAAATTGATAGTTTGCACAGATAGCTTCTACAATTGTAATTATCATTCAACTTACATGATTTTAAATAAAGATGTCAAAAATGTTATTTATACGTGATTTTGAAATGGTTCTAAGAAGACGATTGCATTTTAAGACGTACTGTATACTGCTGAAAATACTTCTTTCCTACGAAATAATGGTACAAGTGTGAAATTAATAAATTATGTCTAATCATTTGTAAAACATACAAAACAAAAACCAAAAAGGGGGTTAACTGTTCGGAAAATTGTGTGGATTTCGAGAAATGTTTGTCTAAAAGGCATCCAAAATTATTTGATTATAAACTTCTTCAGACACAATGTACATGTACATCGACCACCGCATCCTGCGATAAACCTTTTCTTTAAAATTTAAGGCGCAGCATCGCCACTAGAGGGAACCAGCCACTGGACTAACTGGTTGTTTGGCATAACGTCCTCTTGCAACAACCTCTCATCCAGGGCCGTTTTCGTGCACAAACGAATTCCAAAATTGCAGTTATCATAATGATGTCTCCAAGAGCGAGGAATTCTATCGCATTTCCAGCGACAAGTGGAGAAGTGCACAACAGCGGCACTTCCCGGAAGTATTCCCATCCAACTTTTTCGAGCCCCAACAGACGGTGGTGTAAGTGATATTGGTCGATAAGAGGTTTATCATGCTGTAATTCAAGTCTGGCGTTTCCTTCATAATGCGAACATCAATTCCATCTCGAAGGCATTTCAGTTTGGAGAATTGATGCCTCCGTTCGCGGAGCGTTATGAAACTCGTCCAGAAGTGTAAACTGGCGCTGGCATCAAGAAAAAAAGCGAGGAATTTAATTTCCGATTGAATCAACAACTAAAAGCCTTTTCGTTTTAAAGCCATTGATCCTGCCCGCAGAGACACCGGAAGAGGACTCGGGCTCCGATAAGAGGGCCGGATAAAAACGTGATTTCGGCCAGATAAATGGGCCGCAACGCCGTCTGAAACTGGCCATTTGCAGCAGCCGGAGACATGAAAACTTGATAAACCTATGGACCCATTACCCAGGATTGAGCAAACGCTCCGGGTCTTATTGCTTTCTCGATGATGGCCGCGTCCAATCTCAGCACATTGATTGCCCTGAAAAATTAATGGCGTGGATTTCAAAACCATTCTTGAGAAGAAAAAAGTTGGGGAAAAAAAGACAACAATGTGGAATGAGCGCGGCAATAACGCCAAAAACAAGAGTCCAATGAAGGCAATTGCCGTTTGGAAAGAGTCGTTTTCGTGGCAAATGCGGTCAGGATGGAGCCGCCTTTGCTGCTCAAAAGGAAAAATGTTGTTGAAAGTGTCCAGAAATCGCTGTCCATTTTGCCCTGGAGTAGTGAAGAAAACCAGCATTTGCCCCTCTCAGTTATAGCAGTGGAAACATAATAGATATTTGAAATAACATTTGTCTCAAAGGATACCACTGCAGGCTTCTTAAATTCACTGGCACTTACTGTACACGTAAATTCACTGCTTGGGTGAAGTTAAGTACGACATGTGTATAAGTATACTGATTTCAAATTTCTGAGCGCCGAATTGGAATAGCAACCTCTGGACAATAATGAGCAAGTGTTGAACAGCAACTCGTTAATTTGCTTCGCGCACGATAGAAACACATGATTAGATTTGTCCAGTAATCATGTATGATGAATGCTATACAATAAATCAAATTACTGAGGTTTTGGTAATGTTTAAGCCGTTTCAATAGAGCAGGTTCTGCAACCTTGAAAGTGTTTTCGAGCAATATTTTGCATACAATAGATGCACTCGTACACTGTAAGTCAAAATCAAGCGATTGGAACACAGCTGAACGCATTTTGGAACACAATATGCGTTCCAAGAATGAATTATTGTGTTCCTTATCAAAAAATGTGCTCCAAAAATTGGATCAATTCTTTTGCTAAAACACATTTTTAAGGAACACATT
>JAQGAO010007224.1:0-11500 GCA_034697705.1 Ommatoiulus sabulosus
AATACCACTACGCGACACTGGTTCAAAATAAGTAAACAAATCACATGAATAAATGCCAACGTGCTCTCACCCTTAGGGACTAAATTTGTCAGCTAAAGAGGATGTACAAACTTCGGCATTTTGCAAGTTCTGAAACCAGCTGTTTCCTAACAAGGTTCATATTGGTGAGAGCGTGGGGAATCTACCGTATACTTCATGTTTGCTGAATTAGGTTCCCTATATATCTTATCCCTATTTCTCCAAACTGAACTGAGGGCACAAAATTATGATCTATCCGTTGACCTGAATACAGTATATGTACCCAGAAATCCCACTCTTATTTTGCAAATTTCGCTAACTATACCATGAAATCTTCTAGCCCAGTTTAATGTATATAATTTATGGAGCTAGGCTCCTTATCTAGAATGCAGGTACTGTTTCACGGGTTTTACTGTGAATTTTGGGTGCCATTTTTCCTAATAATATTGGAGTGCATGCCTGTATAGACCGGTTTTACCCCGGAAGTTATTCACCCGCCATTGGCATATAGTGACTGAAAATAAACAGGTATACAAGTATACGTATAACCATAAGGCAACTTACAGCAAATTCAAGCGGACTTGGGTTGGACCATTCAAAAAGGTGCACTTTTGATGACTCGTCATCTCTCACCATCATTATTTCAAAAGGGAATCTAAAACTGGTCGCGATGTTCGACATTGTTATATTCCATGTTCGGTGAAGAGTATACACTTTCGCCAGACATGTCGAACTCTGCGTTTGTTGGATGAAGTCAGGATGAAGTGGCGCCATCTACAGTCTGCATGGGACTTGTTCGGAATTGCGAAAAAAAAAAAAAAAAAGAAGCATATAAGCATTGATTGCGCGAACTCGTTTTTTTTTTTGCGTTTTCTCGAAATGAGCGAAATTTTAAGTGTTGACAAATTTGTTCACACATCGAGAAACCCATATTCGTTCCACCGAGTATTCTCAAAATGCTCCCCCACTTCTATATTGCAGCTCATCTTAATAAGTAGCAATTTTCGCGCGAATGCAACTATGAAACGGCCTATTGCTTTTCTCGTGCGCAAAGCGAAAAATCTTTTCCCCCCAGATCCGAACCCAGACGTTGTGACAATTAAAGTAATAATAAAGGAAGACTACGCTATACCTGAGCATATAGTTGGTTTTTTTTTTCGGAAAAGTTCGCTTAAGGCCTTACGGATAATGTTAAAAGGGGCCGATTTTGTACCCCGCTGCACGAAAGTATATCGTAATAAGTCGATGCTTGTGTATACGTGTGCAATTGCTAGGCATTTGACCCATGATTTAAGGTGCCGTAACTCATTATTTTAGCTAAGAGCCAGGCTCGTAATTTTCGGTGTGCTCGCGCTAAATATAGGCTCACGCACGATAGGCCTACCCGAAGATTTTTAGTGTTTTATGGGCGAGGGGACCTGCGTGGTCTTCGAGGTTTGTACCATTGCAAGGTAGCATCTCTCTTGGTATTTTTGCATCGGTGTAATTGGGAAATTTAGGGTGCCTACCTGGCGCTATCCTCGGGGGAGCATTTCGATATATGATGCGGGGGGAAATTGACGTGACGTCACTCGAGTTTTGGATGTTGCACGCGTGCCTTCGGGTAGAAAAGGGTTGCTTGTGTGTGTATGTCGCAGTGAGTCACGATGAATTCCCATACGATATGGGGACGGGTCATCTTGTTAAACGTAATGATCGAGCGCTTGTAACTCGAAGTTCTTCGTGTATTTCCATAAAAAAATGCCCCAATTATTTCAAGGAGTTTTCATAATTCTAGAATATCCTGCCTATTGTCTTTCGTTTGTTTGTTCGTTTGTTTGATGTTAGTATAAGATTGAGTTGCAAGTATCACGGTGAAACACTGTTTGACGGCATCATTAATTTGATGGATCGTGCACCTTGCTTGTGAAGATACACTGTACATCTACATGTATATGCGCAATATGTGTATACCGCGTGCAATTGCTAAAATTACATTATACGCCAACCACAATTGTCATTGAAGATAAAAAAAAATTTCAATGATTGAACGCACAGTCCGAGATTTGACATACAGTATACTAGTATATTTTTTGAAGTTTATACGTTAAGATTCCTGTTTTTCTGATATTACTTAGAAATGCCCTATTTATATATCATACTGCAGGGTTTCTTAACCTTTTCATCATCATGGACCACTTGCAATATTTAAACAATCTGACGGACCCCTTAAAAACTTAAGGTTTCGCCCAGGCGACCTGTCCGGTTAAGCCCGGGCGACATGTCCGGTTTTTCCCGGACGACATGTCCGGTTTTTCCCGGGAATTTATTGTTACACTGTATAGAACATTTATGGACACTGTTCAGAATAATATAATGCGTAATTTTAGGACATCAAATAATTGTCATCTCCATGCTAATCTGGAATAAAAATGTTCCTATAGAAGCTACGCAGCAGACGAAAATTAGGTGCTTCTCGGATGGCTCTGCGTTATATTCACCACGAGTTAACTGTTCGAAGTTATAGCCTATATCTTATTCAGTATAGTATTAAAACCATGCACCTATAGTATCGATATGAAAAATTAAGGTTGCTGTTAAGGTATGTTCGCAACGCTGGCGAAGCTCGAAAAAAATATGCAAAAATTTCAACTTGTTCAATTCCACGGTTGCCTTAGGTAGAGAAACCGCGCTAGGTGTTTTACATATTCTTCCGCACACAGACGAGTTGTCACCAAACGGCTTACTTAGGCAGCGCGCTGTTATCCTAAAGATTGGACCAGAGTTTGAATTGCAAAGAAAATGACATTTTCGAGAAGGAGAAGCAGAAGCTTTAAAAGGCTGACGACAACGGCCTTACTTTTCCCGAGGTTTTTTTTTTTTTTTTTTTTCACTAAATAAAACCAACTGTGATTATAGGTTGGAGCCAACTTTTTTCCTTCTTTGTCTAAAACTTTATCTCTATATACTTCTGTAAATGGCCAAGCCGTGTAAATGTATGGAAATGAGATTCACTCCGGCTACTCGACAAAGGCACGGATTCCGGCGCGGCGATAAGAAGAAAATGTGTAGAAAGTTATTTTAGTGGAAATATAAATTTGAAAATATGCACGCTCAGCTCGCGATGCTCTTAAGGATATTGTACCGGGACGGGTTTTCATTACGAGGAGCTGGCGCGCTCGCCGTTTTTAATTCGCCCAAGAGTTCGGTGTCAATTGAAGAATCCCACCGTCGTAATTGCATAATGCATCAGTTAGCGCGATAAGAATTAACATACATATTGTTAAGGACTGCACGAACAATGCGGAATTCTTCAATGCCTAATGTCCCGCACGACGCAGACCAATGACCAAAAATGCTAAGGTGGTGTTTTCGATCGGTCAAAAGCCGAATTGCTGGCCCTACCCGACCACCAGCACCGGATTCCAGAGGTCGGATGACATCATGGCCTGTTCTGACGCGATGCTGAGCTTAAATTTCCAGCGCTTCCGGTCATTGGACGAGCGAACCTATCGGCTCTTCGAGAAAACTGCGAAACGTATAAGATGATTTTGTAAACCCGATGTGGTGTTTGAATTCCTATAGACTGATGCGGATAGGAAGAGTCGCACGATATGCTAATTAGGCGTATGCAGTAATTCCGATCGCTAAAGGCTATTTTAATTGCCGATTAGATTGGCTGAGTCATTATGTAGATGATGCTGAGCTAGCTCATATTGTTTTGCAACGAGCGGCAATGACTAACGAAATAATTATTCAGACCCGTGAGCTTATTGAGCACAACCTCTTCGGTATGTTTTCTATACATGTAGTTCACGTTTAGAAGATGGTGTCCTAGGTCGCTCGTCGGATGGCGCGATAGGAAATATCACAAATGTCATTTAAGGTGGTTTAAAGGTTAGCATTCTCGTCTTACATTTGGTAGACCCAGGTTCGATTCCTAGGTCGGTTATTCTCAATAGTGGTTTTCATTGTTTCGGCCATGACCGTATTCCTTTCCCATCCTATCCTAATCGTTGTTTAGGTTCTTCTCTAACCACTACCTACCCACATGTATAGTGATGGTTTCGCTATCGTTGCCGGTCCTAAACCCAGGTAACTGGGGAGGGTTGGGGGAAAGCAATGGTTGAACTACCATGTGAAACCTTCCCCGGTAAACTTCATGGCCATGACTTCCAATGGAGGATTTTGGCACATATGGAGTCTATAGTCTTAATCGACTGAAATGGAAAGTAAATACAAAATCGGGCCCCCCTATTCAAATTGATATCGTAATCGCTGAATGACACGTTCTTACTAATACTTAGTTGTGAAGTCAAGGCAGAATCGTTCTTTTCCTAAACATGAGTTGATTATGCATCCCGAGTTTTAGAAGTGACTGTTTGGTCGAGGGCACTACTGTATTAAAAAGTGGCATTGTATACTACCACGCAAATCGCAACGACTTTGCCCTCTTTAATACATTCATGCACTTCTTCTTGTGCTTTCGCCTTTCCATAAACAACAGTTTTGCAAATGCTTTTTGAGTAGATTATGCCAGGACCGATAACCGTCTTTTCATATCCGCTATGGAGTCCAGCGCTTTTATCTAAAATGTCTTTTTCAATTCATTGGCATTGATGTTTGAAAAACAATGCGGTTATCTCCGGGCGTTGAAAAGTCAGCGTGCGTGAATACCAGATTTTCTTTGTGGCTGCACGATGCGTATAGTCAAAAATTAATTAGCCGTCATGAATTAAAGTCTCCACTAATTGCCAGACTGATTCCAGACGTTTTGAAATTCTTTCAGAAGGGATATAACCGCATGAAATATCAAGCGATGTAATTATAGAAACCAGATTCATGCTCTGTTGCACAAATCGGTGGTTAATTTATTCGGAGATTAGGCTACTATTAATCGGCACTTGGTTAAATCTATATTTATATTAATTTGGCATTTGGTTAAATATTTTAATTCTTAGCGACATCTTTGGGACATTCTCACGCGAAATTTCCTACATCAAATGGCGTCAAAATATGGTTTCGAAATGTTGTTTTTTTACATTCATGCATGCTAAAATTTATTTTACTTTTAATGACTATGAGTAGTGACTCGATGTCAACAAATGAGATGATTTACGAGAAACTCAAATAGGTATCCCGGTTATTAAATGTATTGTTTCGTTTTGCGTTGTTTGGAAAATTTTGAGTTTTTATAAATTTCCCTATTATCTGATTCCCGTCATGGCCATCCAAATTTTCCGTTTTTGTGCAATAGAACGCATTATTTTTCAGTGAAAATTTTCATGATATAAGTTTTTCATGATTTTATCTAAGTATATGTCAGGACATTGAAGAATGCGAAAAAAAAATTCATCCTAAGAGAAAATCTTTCTTACATCCATGCTCAATGAAGATCATTATGCACTGCAGGCATGATTTAAATGTTATGCCTTCCCAATTGATTTTCTGATTGATATAATGGCTATACCTCAACGCTACAAAATAACTACATCCAGAGCGCTGAGTGAGGCGATATACATACAGCTTTAATGTAGATCTCAATAGTCACAATTTATATACGCATACCTGTAATTTGCTCGCATATAGGTGACGTGCATTTGCGCCCTTTGAGGAATTCCGGTGGATTCCTGTTGAACTCAAGAACACCATTATTTTCATCGGCCTTACAAGATTTTGTCGATTGCTGATCAAAGAAGCCGTCGTTCGATAAATTAAAATTAAGGCATTTAAATGCATTGCAGATCAACGGAAATTCGTTCTCGAATTGAATCGTGTCGCTAATGAGTCCAATTTGTTTCTCAGTTATCAGCCGCGAGCAGTCATTAGACGGCCAAAATATTGTTTTAAATCGGTGCAGATTCGGATTATTACATCGCACGCATTGGTCTGCTGCATTTCGCAGCATATGGTTCGGAACTAGTGATGCACCAAAATCTAGTTAAGGTTTGTTAATTTTTTTAATTAATAAGCCAGTTGCGTACGAATTAGGGCCAATTTTTCTTCTCGGTTGACTTCACCGTGTTTCCTCACACTGGGGAAATTAACCATCAAACAATGGGATTTCATAATAGAAATCATTCGGCTATATGCAGTGTTGCGAGGAAATCGGTTTTTGGATTGTGAGTACAGCTGTAATAAAATTTGCAATGCTGTTGTCCGGTTTACTGAAGTTCACTTTTTAACGAAGGGGAACAATACGATATTGTTGAAATTAATTGAACAGTAATTGTGCGTTTTAAAAAAAAAATGCAAATCTTACAGTGTGTAATTGCTGATAAAGATTATGGAAGCTATATTTCGGGCATATTGTCATGTCCAGACAAACTTATTATTGTTATCTGACGTGGGAAATGTTTCGTCTGTTTCAAACTTTCGGTCTTTGTGAATTTGATCACATATGACATTCAAATATGTTAATCACGTACTTTCCTTTGACGTTTTCATCATAAATTAAAATATTGTATACTTAGTGTGTTTGTTTTTAATGATTTGAAATAGATTTTTTTACGAAATTTCAAGTTTCAATCTGTTTCATAGAAGGGAACCACAACTTTGCGATGTTGTATCTGCATCTCAATTTTCATTTGAAAAAAAACAAAAAAAAACAACGAAAGCTATACGAAAAATATATAGGAAAGCTTGAAAAATATTTGATTTTCGATTTTGTTACACAGCTTCATTTATACAAACAAATCGAGCATCTACCTGAATTGTTGTTGTATTTTCGATTTATTGATGCATGTATGTGGATCATTGGAGGGATGGATAAGTTTTCTGTTCCACAACAACTTTTGATCCACTCACCCGATAGCTTCCAAATTTTCCATCAATACTTTTTGAACACCTTAAACTTGTGGGTTCGCGATCCCGAAATCATTACCCCTTCCCCATGCTGGCACGTTTTATCACAATTTCACTCCCAAAACGTTTCCTGAAAATGCACCACCCATAATGCACTGCATTAGAAAACTCCGATTCGTGCGTTCATTTTGGAAAGTAAGCCTAAACGAACCGCATCATTATCGGTATATAGGCGAGTTTTTAAAGTACAGTCCGGGCAAAGCCGGGCCTTCCTGCTATAGTGGTATACAATATACAGCCAAGGTGAAAAACAGCGGATTATACATTAGTCGGGAATCTTATATATAAATGCGCAGTGCAGTAATTCACCTGCAGTTAATATCGGGAATATTGAAAGATGTATGAAAATTTCGATTCATGGCAGGCTTCTAACTTCTTCAAAGCATTTGAAGATTTTGTGTATACAGTGTATATACGCAATGTTCTTCTCAGGAAAGACCTTTATCGGCATAATTAAAGATAAATCAGCAAGTTTCATTCCATTATTTCTTGTCCGTTGCGATTCGAGCTACAGTATATCGGTATACCTGCATGATGTTCGAAGCGTTTTAACGCCGTGCTCCGCAACTCTAGGTGAAACTTAAGCTCGGGCTCAGCTTTATTCATTTTCGGCTGGATATGGCTATCGTTTGTCGATGCAAGAAATAAGAGGAGATGAGTGCGCGCAGTTGCTCGGTTAATCCAGATCAATAGACGGAGCGCTGTAGCAAATGATGCGCCGCGCTCGGCGAGCCAGTGATATAATTTCAGTGAAATGCCATTACCAGGAAACATGCAAATAGCGCGTTGCGTAAGACATAATTCGACGATGCGAATGCGATCCGGGGACGGGGTGGCGCGACGCCCACGCGAATTATTGATTCAAAATATTAAGTCCATCGTCTGTGAAGCAATTGTCACCGAGATAACAGAGTTCGCAGTTAGGAGTGCCCTCGGAACACATTCGAGCCGAAAGAAGCCCCTCGAAACTAATTCAGAAGGAAACGTCTTTCACTTTATCTGCGCTGCTACAGGATTTCTTTTTTCTTTTTTTCTTTTTGCTTCTGTCTGAAAATCCCTGTGCTGCGCGCGCGTTCTGGCTTTCTGTCTCACTTCCCAACGATGATGATGAGGATGATGAAGGTTCGTTGCAAACGCGGCGCTGTCTGTAGGGGGTGGTTAGTAGCCGGAAAAACTGTGGCAAACGTAATGAAAAGAAATACGCGTCAACCTCCGTGCGTGAGCTGCAGCTCCAAGATTGGGATGCACATGCTGCATGGTTGCTGCTGGCCATCATCCGAACCACCTCGTTGGACATTAAGAAAACCGAGCGCAAGATCAAAAAGGAAGATGGACGTGCATGTATTTGCCCGCACGTTGTGAAAATGATAACCAACTTCGCTACCCAATCTGAATGAACAGTTTTTAAAACCGCGTTTGAGCGCTTGTGGGTAATTTTGTGGACATGCATGTATACCTCCCTAATCGCTGCATGCATGGTTAATATACTGTACGCAGAATTGCGAACATAACACTTCTGAAATATTCAAGCTGTAAAGGAAAGTTTCCTTTCTATTTTTCCGCGCCAAATACACGTTTCTACGAATCGGTATAATTAAACTATTGCCACAGTATACGTAATATCAGTATATGGTCACTCCGTGTCGGCACCTTTCATGTCCCCATGTCCAGAAAATACTACTGCAGCGCGTGACTTGATACGGCGGTTGGACCCAATACCACGGTGCCAATACGATCCGACGCCGTATGTTCGTATCGTATAGGTGACGTGTCATTCGCTCGACATAGGATAACAGATAGCCACAGGGTTGCACAATACTGCCCAATTGGCTAAGTATATAGCAATTCTTTTGAAAGGAGTGATAAATGCATTTTGATAAAGCAGACGCTGCCTATACTTTTTGTCGTCTTCTGCACATTTTTTTCTCACAGGAAGCTAGTTTTGGGTCCGGTCGCTAGTCTGAAAGTTGGCGCTGCGAAGATTCACACTTTAGTTATCGCGCAAGCGCAGTATACGCTTTCTAGCCTGAGAAAACATTCTCGAAGAACTATTTCGTTCGACTCGCTCGGAATTGGATTCACGCGCCTTATTTGCTAAACTGTTTCTCGAGTTTTAGGGAATGCTCACTCTCAGGCGTTTTTTTTTTATTCACGAATAATTCTGAAAACGCAGCAATTTGGCCGCCCGGCCCTCCATCTTGGGCATTCCATTAATTCCCGCGCTCGTACCCTTCAGCGCCTATGGAGGGATGTTCTCGTCTCCTTCGCATTTGTTCCTTCCTGAAATAAATGCAACACTTAAGCCCGGGGTCATTTTCCCGAGTTAACTCTCTCGCACGTGAATTGCAGTTTGCGAGCTCGAGCCTGGCCAACTTCATCACATTGACATTCTCGGCCGTGTTTTCAAATTGTTCAAAGAGCTGTTCAACATTGCGCGGTAACGGCGCGCGTTGTGCGCTCGGCTGAAGTTGTTGCTCGCATTTGCCCGTCTTTCGATCAAATTGGCAAAAAAAAGGAAACAAATTTCAATGGAAGGGAAGTGGAAGTCGCTGCTGAAAATGGTTACAATTTGCGTCGAATGGCGCCCTGGAGGGATCCACATCGCCAGGGAGCACCCGCACCAATTCATGCCGCGTTCAGATTTTCCATCTCGGCTAATTTAGCTCTATCGCGAGCACAAAAAACCCACTGAACCCGCATCAATTTATTCCGGGGATGTTCATAAATTACGCGAGCAATTGATAGTTAGGAGAAGGTAATGCCTGGAAAACGTGTTAGCGGAAGTACGTGCGAGGGAGCCGTTCCGTTGCGCGCATTGGGTGGCCGAAATGACACGCTATATAGCTCATCGCGTGTGCATGGAGGATGGGAACATGCACGTTTGGCACCCGAAAGTACCTGTAGAGGCGCTGCGATCCGCGATGCATTTATTACGTTAAGACTGCTTAGTTTTGAGTATTGTTTAGATTAAGCAATATGCTTAATTTTGTAAGTTAACGCAGTTGTATACATGTAGAGATTGCCATGCATATTTGTTGTTATGTCTTATCGACGTTTGGATTTTGTGATGGATCTGCTGCATAAAAAATACTTTTACTCATGAATATGATCGAAGCATTTCTATTTCGATTATGTTTCGAAGCGATCGCGATGTCCGCATATTATGTGATTGGTGCATGTTTGCAAGAGTGTGCATGCACGGATGAGCGGTATAATTGGAAACAAATGTTTTGTCTTTTCGCCTTTAGCTTTGTCAGAGAAGCAACAACGAACCATGCATGTAATAATAGTTTTGTAATGATCCGAATTTCCATTTAATAATTTTAAGTGGTGTATTAATATCTCGGATGTTTAGCTCATGTAATTCATGCAGTGAAATGGGATTTAATACTGCTAATATTGCTATGTTAATTCGCTGAAATGTATTAATATTCTCATCAGATATCACTCATTTCAAACGAAAGATCTATCACTCATGATTATCTTTCTCTTTGCTGCCAGTTAAAGATATGCATTCGTGAAGGTCGTCAACTAATACTGGTTTTTGACTCACGAAGTTTTAATTGCTCACATGACTATAAATTACTATAATTCTAATGAGAAAACATGCCATTTTCTAGATGGCATTTATAAGAAAATTGGCTAAAACCATTATCGTTCATAATTTTCAATGTTATTATATTTGTTCGAACAAGTGAATACCGATAGCGTAAGCGGTGCCACCTCGCGTGAGACAGTTGCGTCCGATCAAACCATCTATATGCTGCATGCATTGCCTTTTCTTTCTGTAAACAATGATAAGGCCACGAACAAAAGACATGTATATGCATGGTATAAGCCTACGACGTATTGCAACGGATGCTTTAATTGTTAAACATTGTTTTTATTAATTAATTGGCAAGATGCTGTTCGGATGGCAGCTGGAGCATGTATAATGTGCTAATTAATTAAAATATCACAAACGCGAGGAATACAGCTACGCGAGTTTGATTGTTATTTGCTCAAAGAAAGCCATGCAGCCTGCATATATAGAAGCGCTTATTTATACAAGTTGCTTGTTGTCGTATGAAATTATACATTCATAAACATTTAATGCTTTTAAGAAAGTCATTCCAGTATTGAATGCCTCCAATTCCTGTCATTCGAATTTATAGCAAAACGTTTAGCATATATCACTTTTTAAATGAGATATAAGGATGTTATTAGCCAAACCGTATTTCGAATGGTTGTGTACCCGTGGGATTACTCTGGGAAAGTCTATCTTATTAATATCGTATGAAAATCTAATTATCACGCGCTCATGCAGTCATAACTGTTTGATAAATTTATTTACTGACGATGCGCTGAAGGAAGTTTTAATCCAACGTGTTTAATGATTTAGTGATGAAATTGATAATGTCCAACAGTTCAACGTTTCTTCAGCATTTCAATTTAGAAAAAAAAAAAATACATGCGTTTTCTCACCGAGATATATTTTTTAAAAAATGTGAGGTTTCGATTTTTTTTTCATCCTTGCTTCCTCTAGATTGCGCCGAAGATTTCCAAAAATTCCAAAAAAGGCATTTTGGTACTTTGGTATTATCCTAGACTACCTCAAAAAATGAATTTTTTCGGCTTACCTTCCAATTTTAGTACTGTT
>JAQGAO010007225.1:0-11498 GCA_034697705.1 Ommatoiulus sabulosus
CAGGAATTGTTTTACACGAAACATATCTCGGAAACATTTTGTTGCGAAACAGTGTTTCGCAACAATGTTTCGTTGGTCTGTACCCGGCTTAAGTTGTTCCTTTGCCTTTCTTGGTCAAACCATCGGAGGAATCCCAAGGAATCCAAGAAGGATCCCGCTAAAATGTGACCCAATTGCTCAGGCCTATTTACATTTTTGTAAATGTTTGGTAAGAATGTGTTGCCTGGCAGTCAGCGAAAAACCCAGTCTGGAAAAGCTTAAAAAGGTGTTTGTTCAGTGTGTGCCAAGTCTGTAGAAGTAATTTGCAGTAATGGCTCAACCTTGTCAATTAGCTTAGCAGTTTCTTGTGTTGAGGTTCTAAAAATGGCAGCCAAAAGAAGGGCAAATTACTGCACGAAAAAGGGAAGGCCAAAGCGGATGGTTTAAGGGGGTTCTCGCGCTTAGGTGTAAATGTTTAGGAGAGATAACATTTCACTATTGATCGATACAAATGAGAGGATTCAAAAAAAAATAAAAAAAATAGATGGTCATGTTTTGCACTGGAGAAGTATGATTTAAATGATGTTAAGATGCTTTGCATGATCTGTTTTCTTATTATTTCTAATATGGTCATCATGTGACATCACACGATTACGTTGCTACGAAATTTAATGACAAGGAACACATGATATGTTATTTTTAAATAAAAATTGCGATAAATGTGTGCCCAGTTCAAGTTCCTTTCCACGCAGTTCACTCACAGTAGTAACCGCAAGATGGCCTTGTCTGTATTCACAACGCAAAGGGCATCAATGTCCATCAATTCTCGAAGTAGATAATACCGTATATTTTTCAATGTCTGTAAAACTACTCATCTTATTTTTAATGCAATTTAACCATGTTTCGGACAAATAAAAACTTTATACAGTTAAAATACATAGTTTTAGATCTACATGTATTTACAAATTTGGGATTCACTCGACGTAACATACTGTATACGCCATCTAGTGACCTCACTGAAAATTCGCGGATAAGTTCAAAAATTCGACCAAACGTTGACTATAAATTGCACTTGTATGGCTTTCAGAGTGTGAATCTGGTTTTGCTAAATAATTTCCCCTAGATTTTAAACTCTTTACTAGACCAATGTCAACCATGGAGGTAATGCAGCGTTCTCAGAGGGGGGTTTGCAACTTGGCAGATATGTCTACAAATTATGATTAATTAATTCACTCATTTGTTTTTCATTCTTATTAAATATGTTTTATGAATGGACGCACGATTCGGTGGGTTCTGGGTGTGGTTCGTGAATTTTCCATTTATTCTTTGGCACATTTTTTGTGGCATGATGAAACATCTTCGCACCACGCATCCAATTCCTCTCGTTGCAACGGGGGCGAATGTGTCTACCTTAATTTGAAAACAACTTTGTTTCTGATTTCGATAGGATCTTCAAGAGGTGTTTTTTTTCTGCTTCGAAATCCTTTGTACAAATGTACAATTCACGAATGACCCACTTTTTGAGAGGGGGGAAAGGGCCTGCTGTGAACTTCGACTTGCGAGGGAAGTTCTTGCCCAGAGGGTGAGGGAACCAACAAAGATTGCATCGAAATAGCCCGAACGTTCAATAGAGGGCGCTAAATGCTTGACGGGGTCCATTATGGAGAAGAGTGATGGTTTTTGCTGAAGGTCGATTGTCAAAATGTCCCATTCTTAGAAAAATACTTTCTCAAAGGCTCAGGAGATTTATCAAGCTTTCAACAGATCTATGGTGGCCATTGTCAGGTTAAACATTGATCGTTGCTCGGGATGCGCGATAGATGGAGCTTGGATTTGGTATTGGTTCGTTATTCGAGTCCTCCGTCAATTTGCATGTCTTGAGGTGTCCATGTTCTCAAACCATGTCTTGAAATGACCATGTTTTCAAACCATGTCTTGAAATGACCGTGTTTTCAAACCATGTCTTCAGATCACCGTGTTCTCAAACCATGTCTTCAGATCACCGTGTTCTCAAACCATGTCTTCAGATCACCGTGTTCTCAAACCATGTCTTGAGATCACCATGTTCTCAAACCATGTCTTGAGATGTCACAGACCATGTTTTCAAACCATGTCTTGAGATGTCACAGACCATGTTTTCAAACCATGTCTTGAGATGTCACAGACAATGTTTTCAAACCATGTCTTGATATATGACCATGTCTTAATATGACCATGATTTAAAACCAGTCATGTTTTGAGACCATGTCTTTATACACTGTATGACCATGACTTCAAACCGTTCATATTTTAAAACACATCTTGACGTGTTCATGTTTTCAAACCGTTCATATTTTAAAACACATCTTGACGTGTTCATGTTTTCAAACCATGTTCTGGACAAGACCATATTTTCAAACACATCTTGAAATGTTCATGTTTTCAAACCATGTTCTGATTAGACGATATTTTCAAAACGACCCAGCCCGGTTTAACTACTTGTATGTTATTTTTCTCAACTTGTTTTCGGTACATGTTCTAAATTTACATTATATACCTTTGTGTCCGTCATAGAGGGCGTTTCGAACGATAGTATAAGCGAGTCAGCAGAAGATGCAAGTGATCAATAATTCAACACCTACTGTATGTAAATCTACTATTTCCATCAATGTGGTGAATATGGGCTGTGTCTATTCGTTGGGAGAATGAGCTTCAGGACCTATCACCATGAGTAGAATTGTAAGTTGAATTCCCGGGAGCATTTTTTAAAACATTTATCTTTGTTTGTACACGTGTATTTTCTTCAGTAAACCTTAAGGGACAAGTACTCACGCCTAGCAACTGATTGCGACTTAATCGTCAATGTGTGGAGTAAGTGCTTCACTTTCGTAGCCTTGTATCAGACACGTGTTGCCCATTTTGGTATCGCAAAGCTACCTTTTTGGGCCAAAAAAAACCCCTCCAAAAATGTTGCCATTGTCCGCTTATAAGCACCAGGCATTTTTTCTCGTCTTATGCCTTGTTAAATCATCCCTCGCGCTTTTTTTCTTGCTATTTTATGACCGAGAATTAATTGGCTTTGACATCGGCTAATTTAGTGTCGAGGAGGGATTCTTAACAAGCAGTTTTTTTTTTTTTTTGGTGACCAGTTTAATTTCAGTAGGCCTAACAGTTTTTTTCCCCTCATCTACAACATTACGTCCATTGCTGTTAGGCCCTTTAATCAGGTTTTTCCTATATTAGATGATATTAAAGCGGATATGTTTTTTGGGGGTGTCTAATATTATTTATGCGGTAAGGGGGCCTGTGTAGGCGTGCCTCGTCTTCGCTAATCTAAGGGGCTAACAGGGGTCGCATCTCCCCTTGGTCATAAAGTTGTCTGACACTGTCTAACAAAATGCGTAGTGCCCTTAGGGGGATACCTGCGCTGCCCCCTGAGTTGCACCTCGGACAAAAAAGTCCTTCGCCAATGACAAGGGTAGGGAGGAGGGGGGGTTCAGGGGTTCACCCTCAGCCTAATTTATAACGCGGTCGAACGTTGTTTTTAATAGGTGACAGTGACATATGTAATGCCCCCTGGTGTCCATCTCGCGAAGTAATACCCAAGATGGTGGGTCGAACAGCGGGGTATCCCTCCGCGCTATCTCTCCGAATCTCCCCGCCAAATAATCCCCGCGAATTAATGCTAATCTCCAACACTATTGTCAGAATCTTGAGCCTACGATACGAATTCACGTAACAATAGGCACTAAATCTGTCATAATTCAGAAGAAAAAACTGCGAAAAAAATAGCCCCTTTGAACCTTGGAACGCCTCACCGGCATTAAAATGGATTTGAAGATTTCTGAACTTTTTTTTTTAATTTTTTCCCATCATCTTTTCGCTACCCTTTACCATCGAGACACCTGAACAAAGTGAAAGTCGTAAATTGCTATTAAAGTTAATTGCAATAAGCTGACATTGATGTTCCCTTATTTTTAATTTTTTTTTTCTAAATTTTTTTGCCATTTTGTAATCCTCGGTGTGGCGGATTATCCGGATAACCTCGTTTTAATCCGGCCGTTTTAATCCCGCTTTCTCCAGGTGGCGCTACGCTCAATGTCATCTAAATGGCTCGTTCGATAATTTCAGATCGATCGAACATGAAATACTCACACGACCCTAGCTCCTCGTTATCTTTATATCAGTTGTCTCTCGATTCACCCACGTGATTCTGCAAATGTTCTTCAATGTTGACAACTTCCCTTCTGTATAGTTGTAATGAAAACCGAATGGGGCGCTGGTGACGCCATCTGTTATTCTGAGTTTTACACAAACAGCCGAGTATCACATCATGATGGAAAATTTCCTCAACTTGTTTTTTTTTTTCTCAGCCTTTGAATTTTTTGTTGCCAAACAACATGTTTTTTATTAAACAAACTAGTCTACAACTCATGGAATTGATGGTTCTTTAATTTCGATATACACAATTTTGAAATTCAAGTTATATAACTGCACTTTTTGTGGCGCCGAATCTTGGCATTCTCACATCATGATCATTGATCAAAAGAAGCCAAATCCAATTATTTTATTGCGTTGAAAAACTTGCTCGCAGTCGATTTTTCTCCAAAACAACATAATATTATGATTTCTGCTTTACCAAGCGATAAAAACAATGACATGAAATGCATCATGATGCTTTGCCGTAAAACTTTACAAAGAAGCTGCATTGTCAAGAACATTGTCAAGAACATCCCGGATCTAGCGACCGTTAGAGAACTTTTTCAATAGAATTCTTGTATTTTGTGAGTTTGGTAAAAATCGTGAAGTCGTGTGTATACAATAGGAATGCATTAATTGGTTTAAGAACAACCTCAACCTTAAAGCGATTGTTTTTAAACCAATTAGCGAGTCGATTTTGCGCACGTGACTTACTGCCAAATGTGCCATTCATAAAGCTCGTGTCCGAGTACTCCTGTTTCACATAGTAGATCCACCTGCAGACAACGATGGACTCGGAAATCTTAATTGAATTTTTAATTCAGCAGAAAAATTAATTGTTTTTAACCACGCGCCGCTAGTTTGGCGCGGCTAATAAAGATAGTAGCGCCATCTGCGATTCTCACGAAGCCTATCGACGAACGATGCGAAAAAACTCGCTTCGAACTGAAGGGAAGTGCAAAATAAGACCTCGTGTTAACGTGGGGTACAAATTGCCTCGCAATTTCAATTTTAAAATTAGTTAACTTCCAATGCGCGCCACCATTTTTTTCTGGCTCCTTTTTTCTCTCCGAGTAGTTTTTTTTCTTATTATCCAGGCTGAAAATAACTTTCAAGAAAGAAAAAAAGATTCATTCACGTGTGTAGGCCTAAGTAGCGTTGCACGAAAAAGTTGACTGGGAAAAAGATACGAATCCATGGATGGCCAAATATGATTATTCATTAGGTTGTCCTGTTAGTGCTCGACTGGGGTTTTATTTACGAGCTGTTAGTTGGCTGGGCCCAGATGTTCCTCATTCGTTTAAGTCTGGATTATCTAAAAGGTGAACGAAACCCCCTCGCAAAAGCCAACCGGATATTTTGGGCCCCATGCGCCATGCCATGGCCACATCTGTACTTTTTCTAAATAAGGGTTGCTTTTTTCTCGTGCTTCTTTTTGCTTTTCTGCGGTACTTTTCTCGCACTTTGAGCTCGGTGTTTAACACCGTTGCTTTATCCTTATCTCGCTCGCCGCGCCGCCACTCGTTTACGCCGAAATCTCCGCTGGTGAGTGGCACCTCCTTAGGCAAGACTGCATGCTGGAAGCGCCGTTCCCTCGTGCGCCATTTTGGCAAAACAAGATCCAGCTCGCGTTCAACTGCTATGAAATTGCGTGTTTTTTTTGGAAATGTCTGCCTCGATTTACACGATTACTGCTGAAAATTGCTTAATGCCACACTCTGAACGACCCGTGTATTCAGTTTTTAGCCCTACCCTCCACCTGGCGGTTTATTCTGTAAACCGCCAGGTGGAATGCACTTGAAAAAGATATGCGTAGAGGGGCACGTCATGCGTATTGGTTCATGCGCAGATCGTCGATTTCATTATTCTGATTAAATGGTCAGTTGACATGAGTTTTGAATTAGAAAAACTAGTGAATTCAACATTCAGAATGGCTAGCAGCGCCACCTTCAATAAATGTAAAGTTAGTCGCTTTCTTTTATACCAAATATATTCGACTGATTCAAATACATGGGTTTTTAAAATTTAGTATCCATATTGTATAAAAATTAACTTAATTATGGATTATTCTTCTGATGATAAGTTAAATTTCTCAAATATGTTGACATGTGTTGCAGGTACTGTTGTATTTGCATTCTAAGATCAGTGGATAAATCCTCAATAATGTTTTTATATCTGGGTCGTATACATAAGTTATAATTACAATTTGGGCTGTTTTTAATAATTTCATTGGTTATATCCACCCTGTCAGCGCCTTTGCAACAAATGCTGTATAGAACAGATAGTTTGTACTTTACATGCATTATTTGTAGGCTGACTAAAAATACTGATTTTTATTTTTAAAAATAAACCAAAACGTTGATGCGTTTCAGATATGCAGTTGCACATTTCCCATTTTCCCTCGCAAAATATATGCGTCAAACCCAAAATTTAAGCGATATTCTGTGAACGTTGCACGCCTATTCAATTTCGAGCCCATTGTTTGCTTATCAAACCCTATAATCCACCCTCGCCCATATAAATAAATTCAAATTGGATTTTATTCACAGTGGCGTTTCTTGTTCAAAAAATTGTTCCCTGCCATGGGTCAACCGTAAATTATCATGCGTAAGTAGGCATTACCAAACTGTGCTAAATCGCTGTGGTTTTGCCACCAGGTGGCGTGTCAAATGTTATTTTTGTTGTTCACGAGTGGTCGTTGAGCAACACTTTTTTTGCATTGATCGCTGATATAAAACGTTCCGTTAAAGCTGTTTTATAGGGTCGTTACTTGGCGCACAAAAAAGCGCCATCTATGGTGCATGTCGTGTAACTGTAAAAACGGTAGCCCAGCATTTCTGAAACAGATATTACCCTATGTTTTGCATGCAAAATGATGATAGGCTAGCGTGAGAAATGGTATTTTTATCTGAACGGGGGAAGAACTGCGTGCAACATGCGCGTTGCTAATTTATGTATTTTTACAACCGTCATTAAATTCTGCGAAGGCTTCTTGTCGTTAAGCAGAGCTGCAAACGATGTTTCTGATCTCATTTTCGCCTAATAGCGTGTGACGTATCTGCATAGCATCGATTGCCTAATTCCTCGGTTTATTAGTGCTAAATTTCATCTTGGCTGCCATCTTAGAAAACGGTTACAAGGTGATAAGTGTTTTCGATTAATTTGGAAAAGCATTAATTATTAATTCGTTCTGGTAGGAATTAACGGGAGTCCAATAATTAATGCGTTTCGAAATTAATCGAACGGCTTATCACCTCAAAACCGTGGCTAATTTGTTCAAACAGCTGGTGATTTTTGGATCGAATTTCTCAGCGGAACCGGAGAAAGAAAACTTGATATGCGTAATTACAAAATCTGCATCAGCAGTTTGATGCTTCAAAAGTTGCCGAAGACAAATAGTTGCCACGTTGATGATTCATATTCATGGCGTAATTTGTATTGATTTCATTGAATTTAAACAAAGAATTGACTTGAGACTCAAGTTACCCCTTGACTTACTACAAGTTGCGTAGTCATTATCTGAAATGCTTGGGACCAGAAGTGAAATATTTATACTGTACTAGCTGTAAAACCCGGGCAAAGTTGCCCGAGCTGTACTTACCGATTGGGACTTGCCACTTTACTCTGTAGCAAAGGCGCTTCATGGAACATCTTTTCGCCTACTATGCCACAAATATACAAACATACATCTCTTCTTTATATACATGTACTGTATATAGTTAGCTATACATATAATGCACATCTTTATACATGCATTTTGCACACCCCTTCAGGAGTGACACAACATTTTTCATTATAAAGTGGCAATTCCGTCATTTACCTGAAACTATGGTATATGCTAACATTCAGTTATTTTATACCAGAAATTAAAGATTTTTAAGTTGTCACTTCTGAAGCGGGGATGCGATATCTTGGGGGGTGGACCCAAGTCCAAAAAGTACGAAATTCATTTGTTTTATAACACAAAGCCTTAAGTTAATTTAATGCAACATTTGTAATAATCTGGGCACGAATTTCATAATTAAGTTTGCGTACACGAGGTCAGGTGTGGAAAATTGTTCACTCATGATGACACGTCATGATGATTTTGGAGCATTTTGTTTGGATTAGTGATGCTCGACCCGTATTACGGGAATTACCCTCGAGAGTTTTGTGTTTATCGTTATTCATCCGCACTTAAAAAGTAATCCGAACCAGAAATAAGCATATAGGAACGCAGGTGATCCACGATCGTATATAATTTCCAATTATCGTCCAACGGGTATATCGTTGTCGGTTAGGCCTCTATGGGTTATTTTTTAAGAAACTTCAGATAAAAGAACTCTTGTTCCCTATCGTGTTTTTACCGAAGGGGAGGGCAAAAATATATAAAAAATTCTGACACGAATGTTTTATGCCTAGAGCCTCTTTTTTTTTTCGTTTTTCCCTTCTTTCTTTTGCGAGTGCGTGAACTGGTTGTGGTGTTGGGTTGTGTGGCATTGATTCGATGGTGCAGGCTTCGATCAGTAGGGGTCCCCCTGTACCCTCGCGTCCCTTCGTCCATCTTGTTTTCTTCCTTACCCCATGCTGGCAATCGGATACTGGCTCGTGAGGAATAAAGAAACTGGAGAAAAATTCTGAAGAAAAATAAAAGAGCGGAGGGGCATTTGGGATGAATTGGCAATGAACGACGTTAAGGGGAGAACCCCTCTTCACGCATGCGGGTCAACTAGGGGCGTTCGTTGCGGTGGTGTTCAACAGAGACCCTATGTCCCGAGACTGAATAGGGTTCACCGCCATCCTCACAACCCGACAGATGGCGCTGACGAATTTCCTTCGGAAAATTTGGGACGAACGTCGAAGTTGAACGTGTTTTTTTTTGCGCTTTTGGCTAAATATGGTAAATAATGATATGGCCGAAATAGTAATGATAATGCGAAAATGTTTGCCTACCGTGCAAAACAACAGATGGCGCGAGAAGATTATTTTGTTAAAAAATGTCTTCAATTATTTTTAGTTTTTTTATGAAGTGAAACTAAAATGAGAAGAAAAACGTGCTTCGTTTCGCACATTTTTAGCCAAGTATCTTAAATTATAAATAAAACAAAAAAATATGGAAAATAAGCACCCGCTTGTGCGCGATTGTTCCGTGTTGTTTACGAACCTAACTGATGCCCTTGGAGATACCATTTTTAATCTCAAAACGTGTAAGAAAACACATTCTGTTCGCACGTTTGGTCCTTACATAGTAACAATAGGTAAACTTGGAAGATGTACAAAAATAAGAAGGAATTCTTTCTGCGAATGAAGTTGTTTGGTTTGTACACAAAATACATGTACGTCGAGTCAATTTAAAAAAAAAAAATCTGAAGAAAAATATCCTTTGACGCAAACACGACTATATAGCGACAATGTAATTTTCATGTTTTCAAAATTTATTTTTAATAAGTACTTGCAATAAGAACGTGTACACTGTATACATGTAATGAACTTTGGAATTCCTAGAACAATTGCAATTCATCAGATATTCGATTCCTTGTAAAATTCATTATTCTGTTTGTAAAATTCGTAAAATATCTGTACTTTTTGTTAAGTTGGTCAAGATGTGACATACGCATTTCAATGTTATGTCTATGTACATGTATACAGTATAAGAAACTCCATCGAACAAGATGCCCAACGGCAAAGTTGCATTGACCGTTATCCTATCGTCGCAAACCAGATGTTCAATTAACCACCCGCAGCCTAACTGTCTCGTTGCTCTTCATTTGACCCTCCATTGTTTTCTTGGACATACTGTAGTTACCATCATTCCATCATTGCGACTTAATGCATGTTGTTTTCATTTTTCATTTTGTTTTGGGCTTCACAATGTCCGTTGCGCCGGACATTTTTGTTTTGACGCGTTCCTTCGTATGATTCCCCGAGGAATCAGGAATCGGGTCCAAGATCATTCCGTTACTCCAAAGGGTTAATGTTGTTTTGCATAAATGTTATTCTTCTAATTAATGTTTTGGCTTTCTGCTGATTTCTACGAGTCGTCGTTTTGCGATGCTATTTATGCTAGGGTTTGGTGCACTGGCGCCACCTGCACCATCTTTGAAAAAGGTGCTCAACACAAAAGGCCATCGGAATGTGCAAATTCAAATCCGTAAACAAGATTCCCGATTTTCCTTTTGTAATAGATTGTGTGTGCTCCCCATTGAACCTCGCTCGTTATTTTTCCACCGTAAAAAATTGACATTTGACCCCGGGCGAAATTGAAGTTGCAAGTCAGTGCGGTTGGGGGCTCACTTTCTTCCTCTTGATCGAGAGGTGTAAACTCTGTATTGCCGGCGGCCATCTTGGCGAGGCGTTGAGCATGCCCAATCGTTTTTGGCATTTAGATTGCAACCTGGACACCCCAGAACGCGTACACAAGAAGGCAACCATTTTTTTTTAAACTTCATCGCAATAACGAAATGTGTCTGACCAAATTAAAAATTATTTCCTTTTTTTTCCGAGGGTATATTTTCTTAATATGGAGAGTACGTCATAAATCGCACTTGAAAATTCAGCTTCGCACGTGTCAATGGACCTTGTGAAATTACGCAATAACCAGCATCACGTGGTTTTTTATTGTTAGAGGAAAAACTCGCCCCGTGGGGATCACGTGATATTGGCATAATTATGAAATTTGCATTAGATTTCTGCTAATTATGCCTCATTATCAAACAAATATGAATAACTCAGCTATACAGTTTTTAATAAAATTGAAAAAAAAATTGCCATTTTCAATTGAAATTTTTCGAAATTAAAGCTCCGATTATTTTTTTTATCAAATCATTTGATGTAAATATGTATTCAATCTGGCCAATTCTAAGAAAGATTCACGCTTAAATTTGCTCCGGGTTTTCAAAGGCTGCACAAAATTAAAATATAAAATCTTATTAAAAGCTCGCATTGCCATAAACCCTGCAATAGGCCGTATGCAGAATTACGTCAGAGCCGGTATCACGTGACTTTATACCGCCCTGCAGCTTTCGCCAAAATAATGAATTGAGTCACGTAATACCAGCATAACGACGGAATCCGCCTAAGGTGACAACTCCATTCTAAAATTTGGAGAAATAATCTTGTAGTAGTTAACGTTTGCTGTTTATGATAAGGAGTACTTAAGAATCTTCGCAGATCGCACTCAGGCAGCTGAGAAGTCCCTAACTGAAAGGCATTTATCGTTTGATAATGGCGATAACAGTGAATGCATTTTTAAAAGCCAATTAGCAGAGTCAATTCTGCCCACCTGACTTCCCAATTGCCAAAGTGCGATCTGCGAAGCTTCTGCCTGAGTCCCCAAATAGTACCACGAATGTAAATACGAA
>JAQGAO010007226.1:0-11497 GCA_034697705.1 Ommatoiulus sabulosus
ACGTTCAAAAAGCCCCTAGAATGCTACGAGTCTTGATGAAAACGGAGACTTATTTGATATGGCCTAAAAACGAAGACGGGAGAAGACTTTTTTGGAGGAGGTTAAAGGACGCTCTCGGAGTATGTCGATGCATTCAAGGCCGCCAAAACGTGCAGGAATCGAGGTTGTGATTCAATCTTTAATCAAGATGTCGGAATTTTTGTAGTTGATAAGACATTTATTCGACGCATCCCAAAATGTACATTCACTCCAAACAGCTTGCTTTCGATGTCTTTCTCGAATTGACCGAGACTACAATATTTTGATTAGAAAAGCAATTTCAAAATTTAAATTTCTTTATGTCCGAGATATTGAATCCACACATTCGTAAGTTTCAGTCTGTTATAATATACAGTATATAGTCGACTTCCAGAACTCACAAATTTGTCCTTACTTGAATGCTCGAAAATCAAATAAATTATTTTTTCAGGAAATTATTAAAACATGACGCGTTCCTGATTCTATTTATTGTTACGAAATTATTGTTTATCAGAAATTTATTATTAATCACATTCAATGTATGGACAAGTTTCATTAAATGTATTATGTACGTAAGTTACGTATTTCGATGATCTCAACCGTGTTAAAATTGTAGATCCGTGTACAAAATGTGGCTGTAAATTGTGTAATGTATTTTGTTTTCTTACATAATATGATTTAGAAATGATTGTTGGAACCTAGAATTGTATAAAATCTTAATTGTTTGTGTAGATTTCAACTGCTATGATTATTTATTAGAAATGTGTAACTTTTGCATCATTTCGTACTTGTTTTCTTATTCGTAACTCGTTGTTCAAGATTGATTTTTCGCATTAAAACTTTGTTATAGTATCTTTAATAGGAAGTTGACTGTCTTTAACTTCCGCCTTGAATTTCTACTACCGCAACTGAAAAACCCCGCTGTTTTTTTTTCTCATAAAAGGGCTTTTCTTCAGGATGTCCTACTCGAGTTTTGGAAATAATTTTCAGCAAGACGGAGTGAAATAAAGTACTGAATTCCTCCTTTATATTCAATTAATTGAGGAACTTAATGAAAAGAGGAAGTTTTCGTATTAATTTCTCCAGCTTAGAACTTGTTTACAACCTGGTGGCCAACTTTTTAACTTCACTTTCCACATATAACTTAATCGTCGATTAACTTTCCCGCCCTCAAAAATAAATTAAATCGTCTTTTTTGACAAAATCTTTAGTAGCTTATAATTCATTATAAATGCTACAAACCTAACGATGATTTATTTAAAAAGCAATCTCGGAGCCTTTGGATTAACAGCAAAGAAATCGTAATGATCCGCCTACACATTCCAAAATTTAGATGAATTTGGTTTATAAAGAGGATAACATATTCTTAATAAAAATAAGAAGATCATCATAAGCTATTAGTTTATGCTTTTCTCATCTTTATCTCATCTCATATTTGAACTGTTTTCGTAATAAGTGCATTAGAAATTGGGACTAGAATGGATTTACTATGATTACAGTAAATCACAATAACTAGATTCAACTTATGAACAGGTTTTCTGGAACGCATTATGTACGTAAGTTGAAGATCGAGTGAACTCTGTTGACCTCAGCCACGTACTTAAGCACATACACAAAATGTCTAAACAAATCGCTAGTTTTAGCATTTTGACGTACAATACGACTTTCTTCGACATAAGAGCGTAGTTTTAGAGTTTCAGAAGTCCTAAAAATGTCTTAGTTTTTGTCATTTCTGTCATAATGGGAGGCATCATTACAGGGCTCCCCCAAACCTGGAAAACTTAGGGAAGAATGGTTTATTTTGAAAAGATCAGAGAAATTCAACGCAGTCAAGCGATCCGAAATTAATACTTCTACGAGGTTTCCTCAGGCCCCATTTTCCGAGTAGATATTTGCAAAAATTTTCCACATTTTCGGTGTACAGATTTGAAAAATCTTCCACGTTTTCCGAGTACAAATTTGCAAAATTCTCTAGGTTTTCCGAGTACGAATTTTTAAAAATTTTCCGAGGATAAAATTGTAAAATTTCCCCCTTTTTTTGAGCACGAATTTTCAACATTTTCCGAATACAAAAGTTTACCGTTTTAAAATATTTTGACGCAATTTTTTTTAATTTTAAATTAATTTTTTAGTTAATTTTAAAAAATATTTTACAGTGTCAATTTTGGAAAATATTTCAACTTTTCACGTTGTTATTGGTTAGGGAATTTTTTTTAAAAAACCTGAAAAAGTCAAGGAAATAGAAAATGAAATTTCCCTGACCAATGGCTCAAAATTTTCACCAGGGCCCTGCATTAGTTTCGTCTTCGCTACATCTATCGATAACAGTAATAATATGTGTAAAAAAGATTGATCAGGTGATAGAAAAATGGTGAAATTTCTTAAATGTTGGGACCATGAGGTGATACTGTAAGTTGGCTCGTGGTTCTTGAACGAGATGTGGCCAAATTTTAAAATAGTTTAACATAGGACGGCAGACCAGTTCTGAAATATCGCAACATTTTATTTTTTTTAAAAAAAAGTTAGTCTTCTGGAAACCAAAAAAAGAAAAATAAACAATACCAAAATTTAAAACTAGCTCGCCGTTTTTCAAAAACTTAATCAATCTTTCTCAAAAATATTATTACAGATATTGTTACATAATAGTATTACATCCCATTACATGCTATCACTTCACTGTGCTGAGTTCTACTCATTTTAGCACAAAATGGCGACCGCTCGATCGTTATTGCGTCCTTTGAACTTGAACGTCTTTTTGGCACACTCATTTGACCTTCCTCTCTTTACATCAGTTTTATGTATTTTTGAAAGCTCTCGTAGTTTTTTATTTATTCGAGGAAGCCTGGTGTACACCTTTTTGGGACACTCAGATTTTAACTCAGGTATCCACTTCCGGAACTAAAGACGTAATTCGACGTCAAAAATCCACGATTAAATGTGCGACCAATTAATGAGTGCTTAAATCAATTAAAATTCTGATGACGTCACCCCTTTTGACGATGACATCGTTCATTACAATTCGGTTGACGACATTTGTTAAATTATGACTATATGTCATCATTTACAATGCATTTATATGACTTAGAAGTATTTATGTACACCTGTAATTTATAGTTACATAAAACCCCGTAATATAATGATTTCCAGTTCATCCTTACATTTTATAACATTTTTTAGCTTTTTCACTGCCTTTAAATCATTTCCATTTGATAATATATAAATGAGAAATTATTAGGAGCCTGTTTTATTCTCCGCAATGAAATTTATTGTTATTTATATTTAACGAAATTAATTCATTTAAATTTTCACGATCAGAAAATTTCTAAATGCAGCAAAACCCTTCAAAATATTTTTTTATATAATTGTATTTATTATTATATTTTTGGACAAACTAAATTTGAAAAATTTTCCCATAAAGAATGGACCACTATAAGATTCCCTTGAAATTTTCGGATAAACGAATCATAGTCCAAACTGTGAAACTTTCATTTTGATATTTTTCATACACTGACCAAGGTTTACTTTTCCTGTTTTTTTTTCGACAATAACAGGAAATCAACTGTCTTTTTCTTCCTCTTTGACTTCCATCGAAAGCAACAGTAAAAACCCTTTGTTAAATGTGTTACTCACAGATAAGACAAGAGCTTAGGTTTTTTTCTCTTCAGGATGTCCTAGTCGAGTTTCACGAAATTACGTGCACAATAGTGAGCCAACTAGCAAAAGTTCAAAGTTGAAGAAATGTCCACCTTCCTCCTTTGAAAACGTTGTCTATTTTTCAAAAAGAAAGTTTCTTAAGCTCAACGCGTTGTAGTAATCACGAGGAATTTTCAAATTTCAATTAATAAATATTTGCACTTTGTGGTTAATGAGTTATTGGTCATCTTGTCCTTTATTCACTCACGGAAACTTAGGGTACCGAATTGAATTGAATTGAATTGAAAAATAACTCCTTTGGCAGCACTGCCTAACTCAGATGCTCCCATAGATTGCCATCTTTCCAGGGGTAGATTGTAACATACAGGCAGAGATGGTCATTTGTTAGTCGTTCGATCAATCGAGACTAATGACTAATCATTTTTGTATTAGTCGTGACTAACGACTAGTTTGGTTAGTCGTTAGTCGTGTCTTTTCCGATATATGATCGATTAATCTGAATCGATCATTGGTCATTTGTCGTTTATGCAACAATGAATTGTCTTATTTTGTGTCTATTCTCGAAACTGGAAAACTATCTAAGCAATGTTCGAAAATTTTCCAAATTTTACCAAAATTTTGCCAACATTTGAAAGTTTTGAAAATTTTCCACAATTTTGCAGATTTTTCGAAAATTTTCAAAACTTTTCGAACATTATATAAACTGTCGAAAAACATCCGAACTGTCAAATTTCAAAATTGTCCAAAAATTCGTCATACAGACGAAAATCTACCAAACTGTCGAAAAATTTTCCAAATTGTTGAAAATTAGCAATAGTTTCAAAAAATCTGCCAAACTGTCAAAAATGTGCAAAACGTTTGAAAATTGGGAGTAAAATTGGGGGCTTCTTAGTCATCAATTTTAATCTTTTATTTAAGTATTAATTGAAATTTTTTTCGACTCATGCTGAGTGTTGCTGCAATATATTCTTGAGCAGAGTCAGTTTAACCACGTTATTTTTTTAACTGAAATTGGTCAATTTCAAATGGATATTTCAGTTTAAATCGAGCAAATAAAATTAAAATGACTATTAAATGTTAGAAAAACTTTTTCAAAATCACAAGCTGCGATTTTCTAAAATAATTAGACTAATATTGGTTAACTATTAGTCGTTTATGCAACGAATAACTGTCTAACTTCGTATCTATTTACGGATCAGGGAAACTATCTAAACAAATTTTGACAATTTTGTAAATTTTTTAACAATTTTGCAATTTTTTAAAAAATTTCCGAAATTTTTCACAATTGCCAATTGTCTAAAAATCTTCTGAACCGTAAAAATTTTGCAATATTGTCAAAATATTACCAAAAATGTCGAACATTGGCCAGTAAACTGTTAAAAATTGGAAAAATAAGTCTTATTTCGAAGCTATTTTCTCATCAATTTTGATCTTTCAGTTTTATTCATGATTAAAGATTTTATTCGGTTAATGCTTTATTTTGATCCAGAAATTGACGATGAACGTCTTAATTACAGATTTTAATTTAAGAATAACCATTTTAATTTTTAATTTTAGTCATGAATGCCACCAATTCAATTATTTTTCAAAGAGAAACAACATTTTCAAATTAGGAAGCAGGACCTCGCCCTGATATAATTCGGCGAATTGAGTTCGTATAATTTTTTCAGAACTCGAGTAGGACATTTCCAAGAAAAAAAGATCGCTTATGTCCTATCTACGAATAAAGCATTAAAAATGCGTAACTTTCATTTCGCTATTTTTCAAACACTGATCAGAGCTTGCTTTTCATATTTTTGATTTTCGACAATAACAGGAAATCAAGTGTCTTTTTCTTCCTCCTTGACTTCCATCTACAGCAACTGTAAAAACCCTTTGGGAAATGTGTTGCTCACAGATCAGATAAGACAAAAGCGAACCTGTTTTTTTCTTCACGTTGTCCTAGTCGAGTTTTACGAAATAAAATGCACTAAAGTGAGCCAACTTGCTAGTTTGTAGTTGCAAAAATATTCACTTTCTTGCTTTGAAAACGTTTTCTTTTTACAAAATTAAATCTTCGTAATCTCAAAGATATCGTATAGTCCCAAATTTCAAATGAATAAATTTAGCACTTTGTGGCTAATGAGTTATTAATCCAGGGTTCCCCTCGACCTGAAAAAAACATGGAAAAGTTAGGGAACTTGAAAATGACCTAAAAAAGTCAGGGAAGAACGGTTTATTTTGAAAAGTTGGCGATATTCAACGCCGTCATGGCGTTTAATTTGCAAAATTTTCCACGTTTTACATGTTCAAATTTACTCAATTTTCCACGTTTTCTGAGTATTAATTTACACCATCTTCCACGTTTTCTGAGTATTAATTTGCAAACTTTTACACGTATTTCGAATACAAATTAGCAAAATTGTCCACACTTTCCGAAGACAAAATTGCAAAATTTCCCACTTTTTCGAACACAATTTTTTAACATTTGTCACATATGGGGGTCCGAGGGGGGTCCGAGGGGGACGTGAGCTTCCCTTGGCAGGGGTTTGGGAGCGGAGCCCTCATTTAGGTCAGGTCACGTTAGGTCACGTTAGGTTAGGTTAGGTCAGCGGGGGTGTGGGAGTGAGCGGTTGAGGTAGTCTAGGATAACACCTAAGTACCAAAAACTTCAAAAACTTTTCTATAATACACAAAAGTGAAGCAATATAGTAAAAATATAAATTTTCTGTTTTAAAATACATATGTATAATTATGTATACAGTGTGCTACATGAATACTTTAGCCAATTTATGTTATATTTTTAGATACATGATCAACATTACATGGCCACAGTTGCCTCGGGCGTTGTTACACGACCTGACACGGTCCATTGCACCTTAAAATCCAAACTAAACCTCCCGATAAATTAGGTCCTTATAATGTTCTTGTATGGGGGTTCCGGTTCCGCATGTGCTCGCGCGCGCATACAAAATGTCAAAGTTCACGGCACCCATCCATGCGCGACGCCATGGGCCCTCCTGTCTCTCTCTCCTTCTGGGTGGTCGAACCCAATTGGAGTTTTAAAACTCTTGAAAAAAACATGACGGAATTTCCATTTGCTGCATGATGAGTTGTGACGCTCCCCCTCCTGTTCTTCTCCCGTCATGCAACGCGCGTCTCTCTCCAAGCGTGACCCCTTCCGTTTCCCCGATTTCCCCATAACGCACCGTGGCATCCCCCTTAACCTATAGGGCATGATATATCACTTCACGGTATAAATTGAACCCATCATTTCATATTTTCATCGCTCCTTCCTCCTCCCCGCATCTTGTTTTTGTGTTTAGACAAAACATAAATTAATGCGCGTTTAAGGATATATACGTGTATACCGTTTCATGGACATCATGTCATCAGTCACTTAAAAAACCTTAGGGGATTTGTCACTTGCTCTGCTCACATGTACAGTATACACGCATTTAGCCTTTAGAAATGCATTTTTCTAATAAGATACATGTATGTTTTAATATTAAAATGCACTTGGAAATACAGTATGTTCTTGATGCTTTTAAAATATATTTAAATGCAATTAAAATGTATACTGTATGCATGATGGAACAATCTACATGTAAGTGCATCACCAATATAATTACTTTTAATTTTATTTTTTTTTATATACATGCACAAGAATCTATGATTTGAAGTATATTTTGCTCGTATGAAATGCAAATAATCACGTGATACACACTAATGAGTTTGTTTCCAAATATTCGTTTACTTTGGGGTGCTTTTGACCATTTTGGTAGTGGGGAAGTCTCGTGTTCAAAAAAAGGACATTTGCCTTTATATATACCAATCAGGGTGATCATTTTGAACACGTGATTTCACGACTGCCAAAAGTGCTTTTATTAAGTTTCTGTATGAATTCCCCTATTATATATGCTACTTTATCTTTCTGGTCTGGTCATGCATTGTAAATATTCGTATATATTTAGATCACAAAGGGCATTTCATAAATTTCCCCGTCAATCACCCTTACAGTAACTTAAGAATTATGCAGAGAGAAGTTAATGTTATGCAGTAACATGTCTTTCCCATGTATAATACATTGAAAAGATGAATTAGAAGTCAAGTTCCTTTCACGAAAAATACACCCCTCACACAAACAAAACGCACTGGTGTTGCACGCAGGGCTCATACATAAACCGCGTCAGTAAAAGTAGGCAAAGATCGGGCCTTGAGATTTATCAAAGACCCATATACAAGGGAACTTCGTTCAGCGTCTGACCTTACAACTACCCACGAGGAAGGCATATTCGAAATGGTCATCTGAGCAACCACAAAATTTACTTTATTGCTGAATGTCACGCATGGTGGCACTAAGTCATCAAATCATCGCACTATCTTACGGCGGACGTCGTTTATGCACAACCCCACCCATTTAATTTCGTTCGCACTTTGACGACCGACCTTTGACCCGCGGGTGCGTTTTAAACTTTATCCTTCCTCTCGAAATGATAGCCGGTTTCCGCACAGGCACTTTTTTCATATACAAATTAAAAATGCGCCCATCGGGACGCTCATAAATAACGTGGCAATTTCATCTCGACGACTGAAAAGTGATAACTTTTGCAGGATAAAACCGAGCTGGATTCGTGTGCTCATGAAGGTCAAAGGTCGCTCGATTCGCGCTCATGGTTTTTGCATCTTCGGAGCTATTTCCTTGACGCATCTCGGTCATTACGGACGACCCTCCCACGCAAGCGCGCACATGTGAACTTCATTAATTTTAAAAATAACCACAATGAGCAACCCGGTTGGCCCATCCATGCATATAAGCCTTTTAGTTATCTTCAGCACGCGCACATAGGCCTCGTTTCCTCTTCTTGTATAATTGAATCTTCTTATATAACTTAGAAGAACATCTTCTCAACGAGCCGACGTGCATCACCATGATTAATGAAAACGGATGCTTTTTATATGGACTTAGATAATGGCCTGCCTTTTATATGCATATATATATAGGATGCGAGATATATACAGTATAAACTTAACGAGTTCAGCATGTTGGGGATTCTGGGGAAGATGAAATTAATTGAAATCGAGACGTTCGCGCTTTAGAATATAGGTTGATACCATCGTAAAAGGAAACATTTGTTTTTATACAAATGTACACATGTATGTGCATGCGTAGAACACGTGTTTAGAAGTGTTTATATTAAATGTGATTACCGCTGGTGTATTATGATGTATATAAGATATATATATATACCTGTATTTGGTCATTTTGGCATATTGCAGCACCGCTTCAGGAGTGACATAATTTAACAATTTTCAATTTCTGGTTTAATATAGCATAGAAAGTCAAGCAAATTAAGCTCTATTCAATAGAAACAACACAACTATGCATGTATAGTTTCCACTAAATGACGGTTTGCCACTTTATTTTATCATGCATGTTGAGTCGTGTCACTTTTGAAGATACGATACGATGTGTATATATTTGTATAGATAAATTCGCAATCGTCACTGGCTGTTGGTGGCGCTGTTAGTAATTCAGAACACTGTGTGTTACGGTGTATCACAGTTGCAATGCGTGTACCGATTTCGTGTATATACATGTATATGTAGGCCTACTCAAACTGTGTATACTGTATTGTAGCATCTGCCGCTGGGAGCGTGCACGAACACGAGCCAATGCGCATGTGTGTCAATCTACATTATATACGTGTACAGTTTTACGCCCAATTTGCGCTTGCAAATGCAAGCGCATACAAGGCATACAATTAAGCCTTGCTTACGAAATATGCCACCAGTATTTTTCTATACACAGTGTAGATTTACTTTCAATTTTGAAAACTGTTCATCTTACAATTCCTTGTAAACAACATAACCTGCCCACACCATGGATGTTCGTGAGACAAACCAATAAAAGATAATTCTTGTCTATATGCATGTACATCTAATCACACAAAGCAAATACTTCGAAAATCATGATGTACAAATTACTTAAAGACTTCACCCTTCAAATTTATTTTCACCAAAGAAAATAAATTTCAAAAGAATAACAAAAATTCAAATACAAGATCAACTGAAAAAGGCACAAACTCCTAAGAAAATAATTCAGGGAAACTTTTTGGGAAATGTGAAATTAACGTTTTTGTTTTTTTAAACTATAACAAAACAATATCGAAACTATTTAGCCTAATGTTAATCATAAAAACTAACATCGAAAAAGTAACGCAAGGATACTTTCTTCAGCAGAATTGCACCAATAATAGAGCAGGTTCTTTCATAACAGAAACCAAACTCTCCAGGTATATGTCACGCACGGAATCACTTAAAAGAGTCGCAACTCCATCTGCCGACCGCCAAGAGAAACTCAGAAGCAAGAGAAAGGAACGTTTGGGGGGCTTCTGCGAATGCGCACGAGCAATTGGTTTGGTGCAAGATGTAGGCTATCAAAAATCTGAAAATGCGCAGGAAGAAATACGCCAGATAAAAACTGCCGTCAAAAAGATTGAAAAAACGATAAGCGACGTTTATAACGATCGTATTTCCGAGGGTTACACGTTCGCGCACTCGGCAACGCGAGGCGCAGTTCGGGAAAAGCGACAGAAAAAAGAAAAGCACAAAGATTTCATTTTTTAAAAACGGGCAAAAAGAGCACGGCGGCTTCTCCTTGAGGATTCCTCGGGCGAGAAAAAACATTCTTAAAAAAATCGGTACCGAGAAATAGTCGTTATCAAACCGCAATCTTGACGTGAGTGTGCGAGTCAGACGAAACAAGTGGACTAACTGTACGAATGGCATCCGCGCGATAACATCGCCATGAACCTGGCTCTGAAACCCAGTTTTTGGCATTTTTCAGTCGCAGTCATCGAATCGTGCCAAATTTTTGCAGTTTTTTCCGCGACGCAATGGGGGTATAGCTCCCTGTGCCTAATTGGCGTGATTCAACCATCCCTTTGAAGCATTTCCAATCGCTGCTCCGTGTAGGTGGCGCTGACGGCTATTGGAAATACTGGGTGCATCGCAGTTTTAAATTCTCGAAATGGGACAATTTTATCGAATAAAAGGTATCCGCCACGGATGGACCCTCTACCTGGTGACTATTTCGAAAGCAAAGGATGTGCCAAAACACAAGCCAATTGGATAAAAGTCCCGCATTAGCAGATGGCATTGCGCAAGACGCTGCACATTTCATTGATTTCGAAATCAGTCGCCAGGTTGCGCTCAAGATTTTAGAAATGGCAAATGTTGTGCAATCAGGTAAGTTTATGGCCTGTTCACATCCACCAAATCCGTACCGTAACTACGCCACTTGCATGGCCGCGCATGCGCACATGACAGTAGGCGGGGCTACGTGACGTTTATATGGAATTTGCAACCGCATCCGTACTAGTTAAAGTTGAACCAACTTTTCCCCATATACCCGTGCGTGAAAATGGCGTCTTTCAACGTAGTTTGCTTATGCTCGTTTTATTCTTTATTTCATAACAAAAACGTTCAGATTTTCACCAACAAATTATTTGCTGAACAATTTTAATCGTTATTTGGGAGAAAGTAAATAAAAAAAAAACGTTAAACGCGAACCGGTACACGTATTTTTTACGTACTGCGTGGCGTCACGCTATAAAGTTCCATATGACGGACTAAAGTTCACATCGACGGACCAAGTCCGTACCATAGTGAGGTCACGTGCGGCATAACGATGTTTGCATTCCCTTGATTACTACAATTACGGAATATTTCCATAAAATCAACCTAAACTAATTCTTAAATTTTACTTATTTGTCGGGGTTAGCGCGAACGCAGACCCCACTACCATAAATTACGCATCCGAGTTATCCACATTTGGGATAAT
>JAQGAO010007227.1:0-11496 GCA_034697705.1 Ommatoiulus sabulosus
CTTGCTTCTTCCTTAGCGTTGTTATTTACTTCTAAATTGACCCCATTTATTATATTCTTCTAAACTCATCCTTAGCAATATTAATATTATTTTCTTCAAAACACTTCCTTAAATTTCCTTCTTAAGTCATCCTTAAATTTCTTTCTTCTAAACTAATCCTTAAAAATCTTTCTTCTTAACTAATCCATACATTTCTTTCTTCTTAACTGATCCTTAAAATCCTGTTTTCAAAATTCATCCTAAGCATTTTCTTTTCTAAATCCATCTGTATCATGTTTTTCTAAAACCAACCTAAACATTTATTTTTTAAAACCAACCTAAACATTTATTTTTAAATTCTTCCTCAACATTTTTTACTTAATTCATCCGTAGCATCTATTTCCCACAAAAAAAAATCCAAAATATACGGCCATTTCATTTTAGAATTTTGTTAATTTCATTTTTAACCAATTTCCTGTAACAATTGCCATATTCTATAGTACTATTTCTATAATTCCGCCGCAAATTCTATCTGATCCATAACCAGTTCCATGGACACAGATCATTTTTCCTTTTACCTTAACAGGTGAACCACATCAAATGCAATAACCAATTTCAATCAATGGCACAAATCAAGTTGACCATTTTCAAAACCAAACAATACTCAATTACGCGAGAAGAGGATATTGTTTCCCACCACCAACTACGAAATATTAATCCTTCTCCAATATCGCATTTCATAATGACCACTGCTATCATCGTTCCATTAATGCATCTCGGTTTATTTGCACAAATAACCATCATCCTGCATACAAAATATCAGTAATTTGCATCGCCATTTTCAAAACTCCCCAAAAACGAGCTCGAATTACTGTTATTAAAACGCGTATGGAACGCACTTCGAGCAGTTGTGCAAATGGGATTTTGCGCAAAGTCCACCAGGAATTACAGTTTGTTTTTCTTTCCCATTAATTAACTCTCTCAATGTTAATTAAGCGAGCTTTTCTGGCCAAAATGCACATCTGCTGATGCATTACCGATGCAACGAACCGCAATTATCAGGGGCAGAATAACATTACTTCGGTTTCCAATTTTTAATTCGGAAAAGCAAAATTATTAATTCGCTTAGTTGATGAAATATTCAGCCCCCCTCCTTTCCAAAACTTGGGTAAACAAGGATAAGGCTCCCAGTTATAATCCGTAGTTAGTGTTTGTTCGGTGCTGATGCGTGCTATCATAATCCAATTTTGCGTTACCTTAGGTAGCGACGACACTAATTAATCAACTAAGAATAATTAATTCGAACGCCATAGACTAATTATTTCAAAATAGCAGACAAAAAAAAATATTTAATGAAAAGAGAGTTGATGAGCCCTGGAGTATATTTGATGAAGCATGGAATCATCGGAGAATGTGCATCGTAAATTAGACGTTATGAAACATTTTTAAAATTTTAAATTCAAGTCGGGTTTTAAACTCAATATTCACTGGATGGAAGTATGAATTTAACGAAATTTGAATAATTTCAGATGCTTAATCCTGCACATTTAAGATAAAACGATGTGTCAGTGAAACTAAAGTCAATCAATCGTTATAACTACATGTTTCTTGTGTCTGTTTGTTTGCTTTTAAAAATTTGATAAGCTTGGAAAATTGTCAACCTTAATGCAGGTAGTATGGAACGCCGCGCCGCTTCTTTCTGTATTTCTTGTAACCTTTCAAGTTGAACTAACCATGTTTGAAAATATAATGACATACAGTATATTTTGAAACATGTGTTTTAAAATGTGATGCCATTTTGAAGCACTCTGTTTGGAAATGTGATGCCATTTTGAAGCACATGTTTGGAAATGTGACGCCATCTTGAAGCACATGTTTGGAAATGTGACGAAATTTTGAAGCACATGTTTGGAAATGTGACGAAATTTTGAAGCACATGTTTGGAAATGTGACGCCATTTTGAAGCACATGTTTGGTAATGTGACGACATTCTTAAGCACATTTTTTGAAAATGTTATGATTTTTGAAGCACACCTTAGAAAATTACATTTTGAAGCCCAAGTTTAAAAATATAATGGCATTTTGCAGGACCTTTCCATAAATTATCAATTTCCGGTTTAAGACTGTATTAACAGTTTTATTCCAGAAATTTAAAATTTTGATTTATGTCACTGATGCGGGGCGCGATATGTTGATGGATACATTTCGGAAAAAAAAACATTTTTTATGAAAATATATTTCGTAAGATATTTAACTATAATCCATCACACATTTAATTGCATGTACAGTAGATACAGTGTATTTAATTATTACATATCATAGTTATATTATTTATTTTATTGTAATATTTAGCAATGCATTATCAATTTTATTATATATCTTTAAATATACATAGTACATGTATTACTGATGCACTTAGAATTACCTGGAATGTTCCAACCTACAGTATGCATAGTTTAACTTCCTTAATACGAACCTCACGGGAAGTCAACTTTTTTTCGTTTAAACCTTAGTTTATATTATAAAATCAGACAAAACAAGGCTTCAACGAAATGGAATAACGTTTCAAAGTTTGAATGAAATCCTAACCCACGTGACTGAACGTGAAGGTGTTGCAACTATCAGTAAATTCTCAGTATGGTCCTTATTTTTTTCAAATTATGTAAAATTCATTTAAACGCTACATAGCACATGCTTGGGAGCTCAAAAAACCATCTGCTTTAGGTAAAAACTTCTAATATCCGAATTCGGAATTCGTCTTAAACGAAGAAATTATCATAATTCGCCAACACCTTCATACGTGAACAAGAAATAAGTTCGCATCAGAAATTCGTATAAAGCGAATTTTTCTTAATGAGCTTTCACTATATCACGAAATACTTTTAAACATACATTATTTTAAAATTATAAACAAATGATTTCTTCAAACGCATTAAAAAAAATTTATCAGAAAATGTTGATACAGTGAAACCTGGAAAAGTAACCACCTGTTTATGTTGACCACTTTTTATTGCATTATTTTTTCTAGTGTTCATTTCCCGCATAAAAATTCTCTGTATAGTGACCAGTGACCACCTGTCTATTGTGTACAGTGACCAGTGTGAGTTGTCCTTTTGCAATTTTTACATTGTCAATGTACCTTATAAAGTGACCAGATAACAAATGAGTCACATTACATCTTTTTTTAGCCCATGAACATGATGATTCTGTCCTTTTTTGGTTTTGTGGTTTTTTACTACATTTATTACAGTCTACATGTATAAGTACACGTACATGTTCATTATTTAATGTAATTCACGCATTCTTTGTATAGTGACCACCTGTGTACAGTGACCAAATTTTCATTTTTTTGGTGGTCACTCTTAACAGGTTTCACTGTAGTTTCAATTTTTCGAATAACACACGTGGATCAGCACCACCTTAAAATCAATATGGTACTTCACATTTTTCGTAATACAGGTAGGAGGAAACCGGGGGGGAGAGGTTGATCACTGCAGCTCAAGCACTCTTTTCAAAGCAGTAAAATTTCACTTCGCGTCCGCACCTAATGTCTTGCGTGGGAATATTCCATCCCGAATACCTAATTTCAAGCTAGAAACGCAGGCCATCAACAATTCTGAGCAAGCGCAGAACGTGATGATGGCTTCGTGGACCGTTGTGGCCTAATGGTCGTTGGAGAAACCGGTTTCGTCCAGAGCAAAGCCCGCTGATTTCGGTTGATCGCTTGCATGCAAATCCGGCGGCACTAAAATCAAATCGGCCAGCAAGGTGGCTTCGGAGGCGCTGGAGAAAACTGCGCCAATTGCCAAGGTGGCTGCAGAGGTGAAAATATGTCAAGATCCCATTTTGCGAAGGTGACCTCGCCTTGTTATTGATTGAAATAGAGGTGCGTACGTGGCGGAGTAGACGCGTTAAAGCATTTAGAGGAGCTTTACGTATGCGCATGCTGTGTACAAAAGGCAATGGCAATACGAAGAGGCAAGTGGTTGCCATGTCCTCAAACATCCAATGGCCTGAAAGAAGAAAGTTTTGCTAGAAAAATGAGGGGAACGTCCATAAACGCCGCTGCGATGATCCTTGGTGTGATTCGCACGTAGAAGTCGGCAAGATTCTTTAGGGATATCCCCTTCTAAGACTTATCTTCAGATCAGAAACGTTGGTCAACCGACCGCAGTCATCATCAATCAATCATCTTGGGAGAAAGCATTGGCCCTTGCCATCTTATTCGGTATATGTTCCAAACTATGCTTCTGAATGTGAGTCGTAATATCCAGCCAACTTTACAATCCCATGGATACAGACGAACGAGATCGACCAAGTACTTCCGGTAATTACCATCGACCAGAAGCAAGCCTGATGACTCGGAACCTGAGCTGCTGCCATAACGGTCCAGGTGTGTATCAATAATTTACGTACATGTAGATATCCATAAAACCAACAGAAGTAAGCAAGATTCCGGTGGGTGAAAAATTCAGTAAGACTGGAGACTTCTGTTAGACTGTGCTCTCTTCAGACCATAAATGTTGGTCAAATGGCTGTAGCCATCAATCATCTTGGGAGAACGCAATGGCCCTTGCCATTTTATTCAGTAGATGTTCCAAATTATGCCCCTGATTCTTAGTCAATATTTGCAATCCCACTCATACGACCAAAAATCGACCAAGAACTTCCGGTAATTACCATCGACCAGCAGCCAAATGTTTCTGAAGCTGAGTTACCTGCCTTAACGGTCCAGGTGTTACGATATCCAAACGGTCACCAAGATAAAACCACGTACCAGTCAGCAAGATTCTGGACACTGAATTTTTTCGTACGACTAAAGACATTGACCATAAACGTTGATCAACTGACTGCCGTCATCAATCATCTTGAGAAAATGCACTGACCTCCTGCCATTCCATTCAGCACAATGTACAATATATGTTCCAAACTGTCTTACTATTCAGTCAACTTTGCAATCCCAAATAGACGACCGAGATCGACCCAAAACTTCCGGTAATTAACATCGACCAGCAGCCGGATGTCTCGGAATCCGAACTACATGCCAAAACGGTCCAGGTGTGTACTAATAACCTCAGTAGATACATGTATATACATAAGACCAGCAGGATAAAACCAATAGAAGTCAATTCATTTCTTTACCCTGCAGTCAGTACATAGTACCATTTGGCAGGAGTCCTTATAAACAAATTACAAGGTCAGTACAAACCATGAAAAACCACAATTGAGGATAGGCGACCCGGAAATCGAACCTGGGTCTACCTAATGCAAGACGAGAATGCTAACCTCTAAGCCACCTTGCTCGATGAGCCATTCAAGTCAGCAAGATTTTGGAGACTGAACAATTTCAGTAAGACTGGAGACTTCTGTAAGTGCTATCTTCAGACCATAAACTTTGGATAACTGACTGCAGTCATCAATCATATTGGAAAAACACAATGACTCCTTGCCATCCTATTCAATATGTTCCAAACTGTAATGTTGACTGGGTAGTAACCCAGTCAACTTTGCAATCCTCAGATAGATTACCGAGATCGACCGAATACTTCCGGCCATTACCATCGACAAGCAGCCGGATGTATTGGAAGTCGGATCCCGAGCTGATTGTGAACATATGCAGCCTTAAGGGTCCAGGTTTGTACCAATAACTTCAACAGATATCCATAAGACCAAAAAAAAACCGATTATTTCACCAAATTCTGAAACTTGAAAATGTCAAAAACTGAGCAAAAAAATTAATCATCGTCCTGAAGGTAAGAATATTTTGGATGATGCCCTTAAGAGGACATTGTAATAATGTACATGTATTGTACACGCATGTAAGACCTCGTTCTTGGGGGGCTTATTGAAGCTGACAGCCACCAACACCAAGGAATGAGCAGAATTATTAGTCCTGCTTCGACCAGAGGTCGCCTAAGCTCTACCCCCATGTGATCAACCAAAAAAGTTCATGTGTTCCAATATCTTAAACTGATGTCCACGAAATAAGAATATAACCAACAATCATTTATTTGAATTTTTACACTTGAATCAAGATGTCAAGCACGAATCAGACAAAAATATGCATCTTCCAGAAGGTTGGGCATTCTAGATGATGTCCTTAAAAGACATCCACAAGCAGGACAAGTTACTGTATGTTGAACAAGCATGAAGAAAGCAAATATCATTACAAAAACCATTAGTTCCTATATCAGAAATTAATCGTAGATTGCATATGTTTGCTTTTCTGTGTTGGCCAGATAATATTTACAGAGTAAAGTATTATTTCCACCAGGTTTTTTGGAACTGCAGCAAGTCTGGCGCTTCCATCGTCAGATATGACCAATCTTTTCATAAGGGCCTCAATCTTGTTCGGCACGTCGTCCAATAAGCCATAACATTGCTCAAGGACGTCCATTCCCTTCTCGAATCATGTTGACCATCCTTGATGGGAAGCCCTTAAGGCAATGGCAACATGCAAGATCGCCATACTTGTGCTGAGCAACAAAGGAAAAAAGGACAGTTTAATTACAGAAAGGCCTTGTGGAGATTGGCAGAAGAAGCGCGTCCAGAGGAGCAACCGAAAGTAATTGGTGGCGAGAAAGGACGCCGTTGCAGCAACAGTACATTATCAGAAATCCCAAGAAGATTCATTAGGAGTGCAAGATGGTCGGCCGGATAAAGGAAAACAAACGACGCTTTAGGAAAAGAAAAGACGAAAAGAAGACACAAAAAAAAACTAGTGGATGAAGGAAATTTCACTAAACAATCGGACGACGTAGCAAATAGGTCGCCATACGTACGCGGATTACTGAATAACGGTCCAGGCGCGTGTTGGACGTTGATAAATATTGTTGAAGAGGATGGTGCAGTAGATGTCAACCGTAGCAAAACAATCGAGCAAGAACTAGAGAAAATATCTACAAAAAAAGGATGTCGTAGTAGCTGCTGTACATGTTATTTTAAAAAGCCATCCTGCCATTATTTCCAATTATTACCTCCTCGACATGCCCTGATTCCAATTATTGCCTTCTCGACATGTCCTAATGCCAATTATTGCCTTCTCGACATGTCCTGATACCAATTATTGCCTTCTCGACATGTCCTGATACCAATTATTGCCTTCTCGACATGTCTAGAAACCAATTATCGCCTTCTCGACATGTCTAGAAACCAATTATCGCCTTCTCGACATGTCCTGACACCAACTATTGCCTTCTCGACATGTCCAGAAACCAATTATTGCCTAATTGACATGTCCAGATACCAATTATTGTCTTTTCTACATGTCCAGATACAAATTATTGCCTTCTCGACATGTCCTGATACCAATTATTGTCTTTTCTACATGTCCTGACACCAACTATTGCCTTCTCGACATGTCCAGAAACCAATTATCACCGTCTCGACATGTCCTGATACAAATTATTGCCTTCTCGACATGTCATGATACCAATTATTGCCTTCTCGACATGTCCTGATACCAATTATTGTCCTCTCGACATGTCCTGAAAACCAATTATTACCTTCTCGACATGTCCTGATACCAATTATTGCCTTCTCGACATGTCCTGAAAACCAATTATTGCCTTCTCGACATGTCCTGATACCAATTATTGTCCTCTCGACATGTCCTGATACCAATTATTGTCCTCTCAACATGTCCTGATACCAATTATTGCCTTCTCGACCTGTCCAGAAACAGATTACTGAATTCTAGACATGTCCAGAAACCGATTATTGCCTTCTGGACATGTCCAGAAACTGATTATTGCCTTCTTGACATCTCCAGAAACCAATTATGCCTTCCCGACATGTCCAGAAACCATTTATTGCCTTCTTGACATGCTCAGAAACCAATTATTTTCAATGTATTAATACGCTTCATTCAACGTGTTTTCAACACGTTGTTAAAATAGTTCAAATACCAACGAAGTTAATGACATTTTCTAAAGGGTTGTTGAAATAACCATTTTTCAACATGTCCTCGAACATGTCATCAGTAAAACATATACGTCGGTATAAATTAATTTATAATATTGATAAGCATATCGTATATTTTCATTTCGTAAATGTCTTCAAATGAGAGTTCAGAGTTCAGAACATTTGCATTAGTTTTTATTGATGTTAAAAAGTGTTATTAAATTACTTACACTATCTTTAAATAATCTGGTCATATTGCAAAAAAAATTACTTTAGCGATCTGCTATCTGAATATGTAATCCTTACGAGACAAACTTTTGTAAACTAAAGTATTTCCTTTCTGAATATGCATTTTAATGCATATTTACTTCATGGCCATACACTTTAATACTTAATAACCCATTTTTCTTTACGAAATAATCTAAAGATCCATTTTTTGTGGTGGAATTTGCCTGAAATGTAATTTATTAATGAAATTACCTCAGAGATTTTTTTTAAATTTGAAAATTTGTGCACAATACATGAAAATACTAAACTTATGCAAACTTTACATAAATTTTCAACCTGAAATTAGATGCTGATCTGCATCATTTATGATGTAGACAATGCATTTCGTTTCAGTTTGAACCATTTCAGAAAAAATGGGTTATTAAGTATTAAAGTGTATGATCATGATATAAACATGCATTAAAATGTATTTTCAGAAAGGAAATATTTTAGTTTACTATAGTTTAAGGCTCCTGAGGAATACATAATCAGATATCAAATCGCTAGAGAAATTGTTTACAAATTCATCCATTTAAAAATGTTCACGTTTTTAAAATGTATGAGTTTCAATTCTTAGAAATTTACATAGCGTAAGCAGACCCTAATAGCAAAAAATTTAAGTAAATAATTCGGAGATTACCAATCTACAGTTTTTATTATGAATTTGGAGTACTGCAGCAAACGCTTCCTGCAAGAAGTTACTAAATTATAAATTTAACTGCCTGCAATTTGCATGTTTATCAACAAGGCTTAGAAATATTGAGCATGCTTGTAAAATTAGTAGCTACATGAATACAAAAAACAATTGACGTTTCCTGCATGTTCCGAGTGTCAATCAGGGAAGCAATTGGGACAGTGTTTGATTACCTTATCTCCCGACTTTTTTGTCCGAATTTCGTTCTGTTTGTTGTGCTATCCCTGTTTCTGCATCATCTACAGGTCTCCAATTTACATGTATACTGCACAGTGCTTACTTCAAAAGTTAGCTTTCGAATGACCTTGACAACGCGTGTCAAGGTCAGCGGGGTTATGAATAACTTTCAGCCCCCATAGTTTACAGGTTACAAGGCTAATACATTATTCCAGTACTGTATATACAGCAGTTTTTTGATTTATTAGTCATTATGCACCGAGTTTCTATTGTTTCCTTTGATCTGTTCCACCCGGTATACATTATAACAATGTCTTTTGAAACATGTTTTAACATAAAGCGTACAGACAGTAACATATGTGACAATTTTCCTGCAAAACTATCAGGGTTGCTACGGATTCTCCCTTTCAAAATTCACTGACATTTTCCTGACTTTTCCCAACAAAAATTGCGTTTTTCCCTGACAGTTTGTTGGTTGGTTGGTTGGTTGGTTGGTTGGTGCGCAGTGAATGTAAGGCAAAAGGCGCCCAGGCGTTGACATGTGAAACAGTGGCTGGGATGGCTGCAAAATTATAGCAAGTCATATAGAGGGAATTATACAGAACATTTTGGGACGCAGACACTGAGGGCTAAGGGGGGACCAGTTCCCTGACATGCAATGCCTACCTTCCAGGTGGTTTCATAGACACTTCTTGGACTCCCACCAACACCCACATGAATTGTTAAGAAAAAAAAAAAAAAAAAAAAAAAAAAAACAGGTCTTTGAGCTCCAAACCCGAATTGACATCGGTTAACATTCCATAACATCACGGCGATTTTCCCTGACATCTTTCAAATTCCCTGATATTTCCGTGACATCTTTTAAATTCCCTGACACCTTTTAAATTCCCTTACAATTCCCTGATTTCCCTTTCACGCAGCAACCCTGACTATTCAAAAATACTCCAACCACGATGTCATTTACTTCATGGATACTGAAAAATGCTCGCTTTCAACCAAAGCGATAACGGTCTATAAACACATTTCAGAAAATGGTCAACACACAAAATTTATTTAAATTCCCGTTTCTTTAAGAGAATATGATAATAGATTTCGAAGCAAATACCTTGCTCTTGCCTTTTATGACATGGACTAAAGGCATAAGCTATTAGGCAAATCGCATGAGACTACATTTCCAATGCATTGTACATCTCGTTAAGTCGACCAAGACACTTTCGCCGGAAGTGATCCGAGGGCCATGACACTTCGGTGGTCTATAGGAGTCCGAAGACCGATCAAAACGCCCGATGCATGTCGGGATTGCGCGATCCATTTTCGTCGTAAGACGTGTCTTAACAAATAATGTGGCTATGTAGAGTTGCGCAAGAACAAATGCAATTGCGTGGAGGCGCATTTAGGGGCTAAATATCCAATAAAAAGTCAAGATGTTGGCAACCGAAAACGCTTTTAGGATTTCGTCCGTGTCTTATCTCAATTTCTTAACCCCAAACTCATTCGGATCGCTTTTTTTCTCGCCGAGGAAAAGAGATTTCCAGCTGATAACCAGAAGCATCTTCTCCTCGCGCAAATCTATATCTTCAACCCTCATCATATACGGGAAATCCAAGCATTTTTTTTTCTCTTCTGGAACACATTAAGGGATGAACAATCCTCTCTTCCATTTGATGGCCCGATGAAGTGATTTATGCCCAAAAATAATAGCTTTTCTTTCCTTTAAAGATCATGCATGCTTAAATCCGCTCTCGCCTTTATCCCCTGGACAAATTTCCAGTCTAAATTATAAGGATGAAAAAAAAATACTTTTTGGCATTAATTCCAAAGTCGGGACAATCGCGTCGTCGTGCTGAGGTTTAACGAACTATTTCTGATCACATTTCGGTGCGCAAAATCGGATTGTGTGGAAGATGCCCTTAGAGGGAAGAAATGTGGATGTCCCTCTAATGCTTGCGATTTTCCAAAGCGAAAGAATCAAAACACAATGTAACTGACACGCATCAGTTTTAAGGCAAATTTTATCCACAGCACATTGTGCTTGTATTATCTACCTTCCAAATGCCAATGAAAAAGGAGAAGAAGAAATCAGAGGACTCAACAAAAAATAAGGAACACACAATTATAAATTGTCAGTTTGTTAGTCAGTTTGTAAGAGTTGGTTGGTAGTTGGGGCTTAAGGGCGCAGGGGGCAGCACAGGCCATCAGTTTGTTAGAGTGAGCAGTATGTGCCCGATCTTAATTCAAGACCACGAATGGTCTTGGACCAGAGGATTTGTGAGGACTGAAAGGCAATTGAAACAAGAACAAGCCCATATTTTGCTCAGATAAAACTGAGCACAGGAACGGAACCTTGGTATCCGGAAAATACTTCGCCAGCAATTCTTCACCATGGTCAATTCTTGCCCAGCAATTCTTCGCCAGGGTCAATTCATCGCAGGTTATGTCATGTTAGGTTAGACTAGTTAGGTTAGGCCAGCGGGGGT
>JAQGAO010007228.1:0-11492 GCA_034697705.1 Ommatoiulus sabulosus
TGGATGTAAGTGTTGCCTGTAACCTGTCCATTCCTATTCATGTTTTTTTGAATAAACTTTATTATTATTATTATTATACAGCATAAAATATGCAAAATGTTTCTGCAACATAAAGCGTTTCCAACTTCCTGCTTGACACGTTGTCAATGTGCATGCGATCGAGGCTGAGGAACACAACAGCAATATGGTTAAGAAATTTGATTAACCATAATGTAATTTTTTTAAAAAAACATTGGCGCGTTTTCGTCCATTTTGCTCATCCTCGAGTCCTATCGATGGCATTAACGCACCAAGAAGTTCATTCACTCCGCTACATAATTTCTCCTTACACGATTACGATTCTGTCTCGCTTAATTCTCTTTATCTTAACTTTAAATTTCACTTTTGTTCATCTGACAGTTGCCTATTAGAGTTCCTCCCTGGAACCACTTATTCCAGACGAAAGATATTTGGTGAAGCGCTGGCATGACGTCTCCTCTATGCAGACGTGTATGTATACAACATGAATGCATGCCCGTAATTATGTTAATGCCAATTTTGTTATCATAATGAATATGCATGAGTGACACCCTTAGAGACGAGTAATTGAGCCCCGTCATTTGTCAATAGGCTTCTTCTGCGCGTCTTTGTCACGGTCTATGGGGACCGCATTTTCGCATATAACAACTGCGTTTATTCAGATTTCTGAGAAACTGTACTCATAAAAGGCCTCTTCGTAATTTTGTATAGTACGCGCAAAATGCGTGAGGAAATTTAATATATTAACTTTAGAAAAAAAAATCGCATACATTAGCAGAAAAGCATATGCTAAAAGTGCATTATACCCATCATTTTTTTTTTCTTAATTCTGTTTTGAACGAAGAATCGTCTGAGACTTCTCTCGCAAATCTTCAGAATTGCCATGTTAGCTCGTAAATGTTGAAATGCATAATTTCACGGTGAAAAGTGAAAGTGGCCTGTTTTACGTTTCTGTTTACAAACCGTCATTTGAGTACGCATGCAGCGAGCGCGGTGCGAGGCAACTAGACTAAAGCTCATATTTTTCATTAAACACATCTCTGTTTCTCGTCTTTAATGAACTCGATGAAATCCATTTAGGAATCTTGGAGCATATGCTAATCTTCCGCGTGGATATTTTCTCAAAATGTATTGCCGCGAAGTTTATATAGATGCGATTTTTTATCTTAAAATATCTGGTCTCTTCTGCGAGTGGAGCGACAACTGCGAATCTGAGGTAATTTGAGTGAGGATTTTGGGCGCAGATGTTACCAGATATGATTTCATTTATGCAAAAAAGAGTAAATTATACGCTGCTCAGCCATTTATTATTTAGTCGTTTGGCATCAAGAGTTTCGTCTCTAAAATAAATAAGAGATCCTCTTTCCACTCATTCCATTTTCATTTCGTTAAACTTAACAACTAATCCGTTGCCATATGGCTTGAATGCAAATTATATGTATCAGCATATTGCGATCTATCAAATCTAATAAACGATTTAAGCATCGCTTCGGCAAATTGTGACATCGTGTCAAACTGCGTTGAGGTATGCCTCATCTTGAATCTATATTGCAATGCGTGACGAAAGGTAACACTTACATATATACAGTATCAACTCGAAATTGTCCCCATGTTTTTATAATGACATTCATCTACATTATGCCAACATTTTCCCCGATTATTTTATGAACGATTGGTGACAAGATATGAAAGTTATTCACCGTGATCTAATACCAATTTACTGTACTTGTGTACATTTATAGCTCAGAAAAAAATAGACGAGCTGGTGTACCTATTTGTCGACTTCTTCAGAATAACTGAATTGGACGTAACAAAAAACAAAATCTAGAATTATGTAGATTTTGCAGCTTGCTTTCGTACCAAAATTTACTAAATAATGCCGCTAATCTTACTTGGGTTCTCTTTCAAACATCTTAATTAAAATAAACATGCTTGTGGTCAAAGTACTGTAGTACACATCTTAACATACCGTACAAATGCAATTTACAGAGTAAGTGATTTTATCAAATTTGCATTTCATAGTACAGTCGAACTTCGTTAAGGCGATTCTCAACGGACTTCAAAATTTGTTCATTTAAACCAGTGGTTCCCAAAGTGGGCGGTACCGCTTCCCGGTGGGCGTTGAAGAAATCTAAAGGGGCGTTTGTGGTCCTAGGCAAATTTAGGGGACGTTGAGGACCAACCGCCGCCCTCCTGGCTCATCCCTTTCTCTAATAATATTTTATTAATTTTTTTTAATAATATACTGTATATTTGTTAATCAAACTTTGAGCAATACACCAATATTGCTAATATATTTTAATAAATTAATTTTTAAAATCTGTCCATATTTTTCAAAATATAATACACCTCCCTAGTATACTTCACCTAAGAGGGGCGCCATCAAATCACTGTTTGAAAAAGCGGGCTATGACCCAAAAAACTTGGAAAACTATGGGTTACATTATTGATTTCAAGAACGGTTTCTGAAAAGGGGGCGCTGGGTTAAATTTTTTTATCGAAAAGGGGCCGGTAGGCGAAAAAGTTTGGGAAACTCTGATTTAACGAACCTTCTTTTTCATATTGTTTAAGGTTCGTTTTACCTTAACATTGCGCTAATACTTTGGAACTCGTTTGTTTTGAAATTCATCTGTTTCAGTCAAACATGTGTCCGAATTCGTAATTCGTCTCAGACGATCGAAATTAACATTATTCATCCATACTATAGGACGGAGACTGGAAATAAGTGTGTACCATCCGAAATTCGTATAAGTTGAGCTTTTCATAATGACGTTTCACTGTAATAGTATGTTGAAAGATATCTGCAAGTAAACGTGTACAGCACAATGTACTAAGTTAAATATTAAAAAATGCATGTAGTACAGTACGTTTCTTATCTTTGGTGCATTCGAACAACCTAAAACCTGGCCTATTGCAAAACTGCAATAATGCCGTGACTTAAGGTTATTAGGACATGCGAGTTGCATTTAGCTTAAGGTATTAATAAATTTTGATAGATTTGCTGGCGGAGCCACGCCCGGTGCCAGCATCGAGTTTTGCCACGCTACCGACAACTCCATCAGCTTAAATCGCTTAAAAAAAATTCAATAGGAACGTTCCATACAATACCAGTATATAATAATATGTCTGCATGATATTGGTCGACTGCAAATAATTACCATTCAGCATTAAAAAATGAATGAAACGCATATCAAGGAGGTATTCATTGTGCACAAATCGTGTAGATGTAAATTAGAAAAAAACATCACCATGAGTTGGTGAATAGACTTAAAAACTAATTAATGTTCTGTTTTTCATCAGATGGAGCCAAATAACAAGCTTCTATTTAATAGACATCAATTTATTGGAAGACTCAAATAAATACAGTAAGAACTTCACTCTAATTAGTAGTTGCTGTTTATTCCTTTTTTAATATCCCTTTCCGTGATATGAATAACATTTTTTGCTGTTCATTTTGCATATCAAATGCTTTGTTATGAACTCGCAGTTGCAAGGATTTTTTTTCTAAAGTAGTTTCTTTCAAAAATTTGATCAATAAATCCACTTTCTCTTAAGAATGCATCTTTTTCATTCAATGCCAAGATTCCCTTTAAAGCTAATTCAAATAGTTCATGCAGGATTTAAAATGCATGGCATTTATGAAGAAAGTGATTACAAACGGATAAAAAATGGTGAAATCTACATCACCAGCAGGCCTACAGGGGGATGGTAGGAAATAAATTAAGGAAAAATGTTCATAAATTACTTTGAAACATAAACAGGTCACGGTTTAAATAAATAAAAGAACGTACTGCATATAAGAAGGTATACATTATTAATAACATTGTAAGATAAGAAAAAGCTCATACAGAGAATTTGTAAACAAAAGATCTCCGTGTAAAAACTGCTACAGTCAACGTGCATGGCGCAGGTAAAAACGAATTCGAGCGAACAATGGCGTAACTTTATATAAATAATGCAGCTTAGAAGCTATAGATTCATTTTGTCAAACATTTCTGGCTCTGCAGAATTTTTTTTCTGGTTAAGTCAACATTCAAAAAAGAAAAAAAATGACAGCTTGACAGTTCCCGAACCGGTAACTTTAATATTACGCCATATTAGCAATATTAGTCTTATACATTGTATATGTTACCTACCACTTGAAGATGCAACGGATGAAGTTCTAGGAAATACGAGCGTATCTTTGCCTAGTGAAGAACTTTTCACGAATTCATGACCTTTCAACGCTATAAAAACGAAAATTGTTGTCAAATTCAATATTAAAGCAATTGAAAGTTTGAAAGTTAAAATTAAAGTAATTCATTTTGACAACAATTTTCGTTTTGATAACGTAGGAACTTCCCGTCACGAATTCGCGAAAAGCACCTCACTATAGGCAATTGTGATTCCTAACAAATTTAACTTTCAATTTCTGAGCCCCCCCCTCCCCCAATTTCTTAATTTTGCTGTATGTTGTGTAAAGCCAAATACCGACGCGTGACGTACTGAACTCTCAACAAAGTTCATTAACCCTATTAACAATTCTCATTTATTCGCGTGGCATAAAAACCTGCCCATGTCCTATAAATTCGTAAACCAAAGTGAACCAAAATCACTTCAAAGTAAAAGAAAAAAATAATTTTCTAAGTTTAATAAGTGCTATGTCCCAACCCAAGGCGTTCGTTCGATCTCCTTCATTTAACCACTATCTGAGGCAGAAACCATTGTTCTTTAAAAGTTTTGGAATTTTGAGCTTATGTTTAAATATACATGTACATGCACCAGACCAGGCAATCCCCTTGGCAAGTATAGGCTACATTCGCATGAAAATTTTAATATCCTTAGCATTCATTTGCGAGCCAGAAAATGGAAAAGTGCGGAGGTGGTAGGGGATCATCTCTTGCTTTCCACATCCTTCCACACAATAAACAGTCGCCCAGTACCACATGGCCTATTGCACGCAATCTCGTGGCTTTTCCGCCGTTGCTGAAACTTATAATTTTCTCCACCCTCGTCTGTTTTACTTTTATGGTATGCATTTCTTATTCGCCACTTAGATGCGCCGGGCCTGGTGTACTTCTTCCGGATAAAAAAAAGCTTGCAAACAAGAAGCAATTTCTGTGAAAGGTTTTTCGCATAATAAAAACTGGATGCGTTCATAATGTGTTTTTCGCGGGACATATCACTGTTGATGTTTTACGCTATTGGCATTTGACGCTGATCATGAGATCTTTCGAAAAGGTTTCATTAATACACTCCCCATTACTGCTTTTTTCTTCTGGCAAGCTGCAAAGGTGTTACCGTTTATGCTTCCATAATGTACTAATTGAATGGTTCTATTTTTGAATTCATTTCCAGGGCTCTATACGAAGCGAGCAAATGGTTCCAGACTGGCATGCTGAATGATTTCAGTCGGAAACCATTATTTCCAGGAAAGCAATTTTTCGCCCAAATGATGAAATTTCTAGTGCAATGGAATTAGTTAAATGCATTGGCAATGGATTTTTAAATTTATACTAATTTGTAATGTTTTACAATGCATTTTGATTTAATATATTAATACGCATTTCAATGCGTTTTCAAATGATTTTCCTTCGAACATTGGAAGGGGCGTCACATTTTTCCTAATTGACGCCATTTTCAATCGCCAAAAAAAGCCCAATGACCAAACAAAAGTGTGACGTCAAGACAAAGTTTTTTGACTTAACACAAAGAGTACATTGCTACCAGATATTTATATGAATTGTTTCACATTATAATTTTACATAAATTGTTTACATACGTTGTTACCTACATTATTTACATAAGTTTGTTACAGAAACAACTGGCAACCAATTAACAACAGAACGTTTCTCTGTTTCATGCAGTGTGGACGTAAGAGGTAGCTTCCTGTTGTCAATTAGGTGACAATTGTTTCTGGAAACAAACTCATGAAAACAATGAATGTGAAACAATTTACGTAATCAACTGGCAGCAATTAGCAACAGAAAGTTCCACATATTTCCTCCAATGGGGAAACAGCTTAAAGCTAAAAAATATTTCGTTCAATGTAAAGTTGGCACCCAAAACATATTTATTGCATAGAATAGCTTCAAGATTCCTGGACAGTTCCGATAAGCACTTCAAGAATGCTTTTGATTGACTTAATGATGTACTTAAAAGCAAACTAATACTTCAACATTGTTGTCTTTCAAGACAGCAGCGCTGTGGACGGCCATATTTTTATAGGCTATAGAGCGTAGAAGACGCATCTTTCTGTTGAGCGAGTGGTCAACTCTGAAAGGTGAATGCGCTTCGCGTTAAGGCGGCGGTCAACGCTTGATATTTAATGACGGCCGTTATGTCCTTTTTTCCTTCCTGATGCAACGTTGAAACCGCAATGTCCTTATTTGAAAAGTCGCTCGCTAAAGTACAAGTTCAGTAATCGCCACCAGTAGATCATTTAAGCCCGCCTCTCAGCCAACTCGGCTCTTTTCAAGGTGATTCTCGGACCAAATAAGTTGTTACTTCGCCTGACAGATGATCGATTACGAAGTAATTCCCAACAACTTTATAAGGCCCCGCCGTCGAGATATTCACACGTGCCGTACGACGATGATGAATAAGCTGGCACGGATAGCCTGCCCATAAAACGGCGCATAAAACACGACACGCTGGCCTCTCCCCCACCATATTCCCAAAACGTACGCGTTTTGTTAACGTCGTCGTTCGGAACATGCAGTTTCCGCCCAATTTCCATTCTCGCAAAATCGGCCGAAGGGCCGATATGTAAAAACGGGGATACCGTTCGAACACGTTGACTGATATCCGCGCTGCATGCCCTATAATTTGACTATTAAGAGGCGAGTTGGTCACGAAACGCGTGATGGAGACGTGGATGGAAATGCATTAAATTTAGGTGGACGTCCCAAACACGAGTGACATGCATTAGATGGGCATTCACGCTATAGGAAACCACCTTCCCATAAATGGATATCCCATGCAGCCCACCCCCGTCCAGCGCGGCCACCGTAATTACGGCGCTCTCATGACTGCCTTTGCATGAATGCAACTTTAATTGTCGGTTGCCTATAAACTTCTCAACACGAAGCGTTTGGCTGGACCACGAGTGGACGGCTCGAACAGGGGGCGGGGATTCGATAATGGCACTGCTGTCTTTATTAATGCCTTTCGTGCGAGATTTGGCACTCAAACCTGGACACAAATCATGCGCACGCGTTGCACGCCAGCACGGTGTGCATATATTAATGATTCGAGCTCAATAGGCTTCATCTCTGAATCTGTTTTTTTTCCACCGCTTAATGTGCATGCCCTCCCTTTTGCACGATACAAGTTGGTGCGGAATTCATCACGCGGCTAAAAGTCGGCCTTTTTTAAAATTCGCATTTATGCAAATTGCAGTCGATAAAGTTGTGGAAAAAAACTTTGGTTCTGTCAGACTGACGACAGCGAAGTGAGGCCGGTGATCAACATGCGCTTTTCGAGCAATGAGGTTGACACGAAGGACAACAGTTTTCTGAAATTGCGCACGGGCAACTTGCACGCAAAAACACTTTTCAAACTCAGTCTCGTAACGTGATTGGTCAGATGTTTTTAGATTCGTGTTCGGGTGCAGTATGTGCAGCCTGGTTGGAGGAAAGTTTGCAACGATCACTCAACTTGCATGGTTTTAAGTTTTAAAAGTGTCGTATACATGGCTCCAAAAATCGCAGGACTTTACCAGAGATGTTACAATCTCTCATTAACCGGTTAAACATTTATTTGCCAATACCTGAATACCTCGAAATATCCATACCCTTTATACGATATACTTTCGAATATGGATCATGAAACGATTGTTGAGACAATCCGATTGGAGTTGTAAGTTGATTTTTGTAATATAGTTGAAAATTCAAGAAAATTAAATACATTATAAAATGAAGAAAAATTCCAATTGTGTTTCATTATAAGTTGCGAAATGCATTGTTCTTCAATAAGAACAGGTCAGTTGATTCAAGTTATAGAAATGATAAAAAAGTTTTCAGTTTTTCATCCTAAAGCTATGTTAGCTTTTTCCGTTTTAAATGAAATACATTGCGAGAATTTGCAGGAACATCATTTCAACTTTAACAAATTCCTTTATAGCTGTACACATGGAGCGATACTTTCATATGTCCCTACAGTATATATGACAGTACTGTTTTAAAGGGAATGTGGGTGAACTAGAACTTGACAGCACTGCTTTTATTTCGTCCAATGACGTATATATACGTACATGTATGGCATACCCTGATTGGCTATCCAACAGAAGGAAACGTTTGTGCATAACTAAAACATATGACGTCAGTATTAAATAAATGAGATAATGGCGATTTAGAGAAGATGCTTCAGGACCTTCCGTTAGCCTTGTATAAAGACATCTGGTTTTAACATGATGGCTGCCCGGCCCATTGGGATGTCGACGTCCGAGCGCACCTAAAGAAGAGGTTTCCTGGCAGGTGGATCGGCCACGGTGGTCCTGTTGCATGGCCAGCAAGATCTCCGGACCTGACACCGCCTGATATTTTCTTAAGGGGTGCAATGTAACAAATTGTTTATGAAACAATGGCTGGTGGCTGGTGAGCACATAAGGCAAAGCCTTGAGATGTTTGCGAACATGCGAGGATCCTGGGTGACCCGCATTGATAAATCCACTGAGCAAAACGGTGGCCAATTTGAGCACCTTTTGTAAAGTGCCGATTTGTGTCCTACATAAGGAATGTCTTTTCAGTTTTGTGAATGTAATTTTAATTCGTTTTTGTGCACGTTGAGTGCAGGTATGCAGCATTTCAATTGTGAAATAAACTTTTGCAGTGATACAATTACACTGTAAATCGCCATTAACTTCGTTATTTGACGTCTGCGCCCATAGGTTCCCTATCTAAAATGACTCCCTTTTGGACCCTATACACACATATCTACACCTGTACAATGAGGAACTGGAAACCCTGTATATCTGGAAATTTTAGCCGACACACAAAGAAATATCAAGCAATAATACATCTGGAAACAAGTTTCCGGATATAAATTCGGGATATATTCGCACTGCTAATAAATACAAAAGCATTGATGCAAATTATTTTAGCTTGTTTCTATTTATTTTTATTCTATATGCCAGGTTTAATTTACCAGCAAATTAGGCTTTCGGAAAATCTGAAATACTTTTTATAATCGTTTATTTGATCGTAACGCGACGATCAGCACAATACAAAACGAAGAATAGTTATACGCATGTGCATGACAAATGTTGTTCCTGGCCCATGGCCTTTCATATCAAAAGTGCGTGCATGAGCTTGCTTTATATCTGAACAAAAAATGGTAGAAATATTGTACTTTTTCATCCCCCTTTCTATCGAGTCTATGGCCTGAGCACCTAACACGAAAGTGCACTAGCACGGTTGTTGTACACGCATTTATACCTGCCAGAAACGGTTGTAAAAAATGATAAATTCAAAAGAAGGGATATGCCAGTAATAAGCCCTATGGGATAGGTGCGTGTCATAACGTGTCGGAAATTTTGGTAAATGAATCCAAGGCACCCATGGATAGAGAAAACGATGGCGTGAAGTGAAGTAGGAGCGTCGGAAGAGTTGAAAGAAAAGTTTTTTTGGGGGCCATTAATGCACCATCATCATTAAGCATGATGGCTGCATGCTTAAACACCCAAAACGTCAAATTTGCCAATTCTCTCATCTTCCTAACTTAGTTTGTCTTCCGAATTCCCTATATCACCGAGGAAACTGTTTTCCAGCCACGCAATATCGACATATTATGGCTCTATTATGATAGTGAAAGACCAATATATGACCAGGATGTGCTCCGTTCTAGTTTAGTTGATTGCTTAAGTTAGTGGCACGAAACAAACCTTGGACATAACAGTATCTAATGTTAACAATACATCAATATTTTCAAAAAAAATTCCATTAAGTACCGTCTAAAAACTTTGGCAATTGTCTTTTATTGGATTTTTAATATATACCTCACCCCATCATCAATCTCGTCACCAAAACGTAAGACAACCCCCATCGTACCAAGACGTGAAAAACATTTTTGCCTATTTTTAAAAGAATATTTAAAACATGACTGTTAACTCGGCTCAAGTCAGTTTTGAAAACAGAAGCCCGTCTATATAGAGAATTTTCAGAAAACCAATGGGAATTATAGGCAATTGAAATCAACATGAAATTTAATATTTTCAATTCAGGCACACACATTTATGATTTTAAATTTTCACATTGTATGTAGATGTAAAGTACTATGACTCAAGCTTCTTAACTACTCGGGTTTGTGAATTCAAAGATAACCGGGCGACACAAAGTGCAAAGAAGAGGAAAGTGCATTAACACATATTAATGCGTGCAAATTTATCTTCATATAAATTATGCATAATGCAGATGTAAGTAGGTTACTGGGTTGACAAACGTCAATTAAGCAGATTCGAAATGCATTAATTGCTAGGAAACTGACATATACTGTATGTATAATATGTTATTTTTCATTCTGATTTCTCCATGAATAATATAGGGCATTTAGATATAACTTGAAAGCCGAGCATTTCTGACATTAAATTATTAGGCTTATACTGTACATGTACTTAATTTCTTGATTTAGAAAACATAGACAAATGCTTTTAACTTCAGCAGATTTTAATTCCGGATGCATGCAGTATGTTCATCATTAATATTACAAATTGAAGAATCGATTTCTAAAACTGTTTTCGAAGGATAACGATGTTAAGGGTTTTATATAGAAATGAACATTTGAGGACTTCCATTTTTAGCTTTCACATTGAGAATTGCTATGATATTTACTTATTGCAACGTCAGTTATACAGTTACAGTTTATCTACTAACGATTTTAAGACGCTAGCGCACTCCACATATGTATGACATCGCGATCGATCTCTTAAGGGACTTACGATTCAAATCCCTGTACTCGTCACAATAAACCCTACACATATGTATGACGTCAAAGCCCTCTGATCTAAGTTCATATCAAATGTAACAAAAAGATGTGATCAACTAAATCTGCCAAAAAACCGAAAAACACATACCACATTCAGCAAATGGTAGGGCGAGGCCAACATGCTAAAATGTGGTGAATTTAAGAATATAGTCCAAACAAAGTTTTCTAAGCAAGAAAGATTTAATATAAACATTTTACGGATAACAATATTATTTAAAATTAACAGAAAAACGGAAAACCATGGTTGATGAAAAATGAAATTTCATAAATTCCAAAAGAAATGTTTAAAAACTTCCATTTTATCAATTTCATAATTGATTGTCTTCTTGGGACTATTATTTTATAAGCCTGAACAAGTATTACTACAGCTTCGAGTATCACAAGGATGTACACTGCATTAAAGGTTGACATTGAACACAACGCTGAATGCAGAATGCAATAAGGGGGCGTCCATTAATTACGTGAGGCGTTTAGGGGGGGGGGAGGGGGTCGAGCCGAATCTCACCCAATCT
>JAQGAO010007229.1:0-11491 GCA_034697705.1 Ommatoiulus sabulosus
TCAGAAAACGTGGGAAATTGGGTAAATTCGTACATGGAAAACGTGGGAAATTTTGCTAATTTGTACTCGGAAAACGTAGACAATTTTGCAAATTAATACTTGGAAAATGTGCCCCGAGTCGTCATGACTGCGTTGAATTTCCCTGACTTTTTCAAGCTAAACCATTCTTCCTTGACTTTTCCAGGTCATTTTTAAGTTCCCTGACTTTTCCAGGTTTTCCAGGTCTGGGGGAACCCTGATATACTGTATGTAATGCACATGGACATGATGATTCCGTATTTTTTTGTTCCTTTGTATAACTTAAGAAACTAATGAACGATTTACGCGTTCGTTAGGATATATAACAAGATGGCCGCCATCATTCACCGTTTAATTTTATGTTGATTTTTTGCATTACTAGGCAGTTTTCTTTTATTAAAAATGCATAAAATCAATCAGTCATCGTAAAATTAAGCGCTCCTTGCTGTTTATTTCCGTAAAGGAATGTGTACGAGTACGAGGTGTTAGAAGCCCTCGTTTTCGAATTCCCAACCGTTATAAAAAAAAACACTAACCGCGTAAAAATCTTCAGCATTTTGTCACATTGTTCATTGATAGAATAATTTAACATCCTCGAAGAAAGAAGTTTGAATAAACATTACTTTGCACTCTAATTATAAATTAAAAGAAATTAAGGAAAAATCTAATGCAATTAAACGAGATGAAAAGATACACGTAAGTAACTTTGTTTGATGTTGGTTAGGATTGACGAGGCGCTTAAGATTCTTGAAAAAAATATGACAAACATTTCATCATTTATTTTTCCATTTGTTCCATATTGAAAAGAAATGCGTTTAAAAAGTGTTTATAAATTAAAATTAAGTTAAAATTAAGTATATATTAAAAAATTAATGAACAAAAACTAGGAAAACTTTAAAAGCTATGAAACGAAATTTACAAGAAAAAATATTTCTTGATGCATTACAACATCATGAAATATTACGTAATACGTCATGAAACATTATGGAATGCTTCAAGAAATATGACGAAACGAATGCATCATGAAATATAATGGAATGCATCGATAAATAATATTACCTGATGCGTCATGAAATATATTTGGTAATGCATCAAGAAATTTATTTGGTACATGTAATGTATCAAGAAACATATTTGGTAATTTAGCATGAAATATATTTTACAATGCATCAAAAAATATGATGTAATGCATAATGAAATATGATGATAATGCTTCTTCAAGAAATATGATGATAATACTTCAAAAAATATGATGTAATCCAAAATGAAAAATATTTTACAATGCATCAGAAAATATGATATAATGCTTCAAGAAATATGACGTAACGCGACATGAAATATAATGGAATGCATCGATAAATAATATTACCTGATGCGTCATGAAATATATTTGGTAATGCATTTAGAAATTTATTTGGTACATGTAATGTGTCAAGAAACCTATTTGGTAATTTAGCATGAAATATATTTTACAATGCATCAAAAAATATGATGTAATATGCATAATGAAATATGATGATAATGCTTCTTCAAGAAATATGATGATAATGCTTCAAGAAATATGATGTAATGCATCATGAAATGTGATGTAATGCATCATGAAATATGATGCAATGCATCGTGAAATATACATGTATGATGTAATGCTTCAAGAAATAGGATGTAACGCATCAAGAAATATGATGCAATGCATCATGAAATATACATGTACTGTATGAAGTAATGCTTAAAGAAATATGATAATGCTTTAAGAAATATGATATAATACATCAAGAAATATGATGCAATGCATCATGAAATATACATGTATGATGTAATGCTTCAATAAATATGATGTAGTAATGATTCAAGAAATATCATGTAATGCTTCAAGAAAAATGACGTAGCGCTTCAAGAAATACGATGTAATACATCGAAATCGGTGCGTTTACAGCCGCCATTTACAAAAAATTTTCATTAAATTCTTTTCTATTTTGGTACACGGTTAAGTGAAAGTATTTTATCAGCTATTACGAATTTCTATTTGATCGCAACCCCCGTCAAGAAAATCCATTAAGAAAATGGATCGATTTTTCATAATAACTAATTTCAAGCTTGCCAAGGTCTATAAATAAAACGACCAAACACCCAAATATATTTCGATAAAGAACCTCGCAAAAAAATTGTGAAAAAAAAAGGAGAACATGATAGGGTTTTTGGTAAAAAAATAAGTCAGTTTATCAGCAGAAATTCAACGGATTTCGCAAAGGATAGTATATTTGAATTAAAAAAATTAATATAAAATAAATAAAATACCAATTTTATCCAAATATATAAAAAAATACCGGAAATGTGACAATGAAACGTGACAGCGATAAATAAGTTTCTAAAATTTGTTTAAAATGTAAGATATTTAAATTGAATATTTCTACTTTAAATAAGATTTTATACCAATTTATATTAATACAAAAAAATAATTTTTTAATATGTATACGAAATTTTGCATAAAAAATTACGTAAATCATATGCAATTAAATTTCAACGTATTATTATTCAAATAATTTTACAAAATCTGGAAATTTTAGAAAAAAACTAAAAATAACTAAATAAAATTTATATATTTAATAAAAAAAATTGTATATTTAATAGAAATACATGTAATTATATATTATTTATTTTGGTTCAAATTAAAATTGGTATGAATTCGGACAAAAATTTAACCTATAGTATAAAGCGTACTAAAAATTCATTTAAATTTTTCACAAATCTTATATAAAACTTGTAAGATCAAGCTTTTAAAAACTTCAATAATATAATTTATTTAGTGTATAAAATTAATAAAAATGTTCCAAAAATTTTACATACACATACATGTATATATAATTTTTTATTATAAACTTTACTAAATTCTCATTTATAACAGACATTTTATAACATTTCATTTATGATTTGTATTTTTAAAATATGTGTATCATGTCAAACATACAGTATAATACACATTCTAAATTTGCAAATCTTATATAAAATTTTAAAAAAATGTACCCATAAAAATATTAAAAACATAAGTTAAACTTGCATAGACATTTATATAAAATTGAAACATGTATTCTAATTTTACAAAACTAAATTTGTTAAATTTACAAGAATTCTACATGTTTGATTCACGTTTCCACATCTTAAATCCGAAAAATGATCTAAAATCTAAATGGAAGCTCGCTGTTCTAAAAATAGACTAAATTTCGTCAAAAACACTCAAATCTAGATATAAATTAATATTTCCATGTTAACATAAAAATGACGAAAAATCGATGTTAATTAATCGTGACGTTCGCCTCATTTAGACATTAAGAAATATTCATTAGCACAAAATCGATATAAATTACGAAGGAGGCTAAAAACGGAAAAGCAAAAATGAAATAAAAATTGCATTAAATCCAAGTTGAAAACCGTCTAATTTTAGACCAACCAAATAATTCTATATCATAAAACGAGTGAATCGTACTCCCTAATGACGTGGCCTAATTGCTCATTTGCGTTAATCAAACATAAACCAAGCCTCGTAGCGAGAAACGCCCAAAACGCCTTATCCTAACCAACATCTCTACGGGCTTTTATCTATTTTCGATCCCGCGCATGCGCGATGCATCTTTTGCGCAAACTGCGACCGGGAAGTTGAAGCTGACCTGAATGATCACGTGATAGCGTCGTTATTTTGGGTAAAAATAATTAATTTTTCATGAAACTAGCGATTTTAAGCGTGCGAAAAATGCAAATTTTTGCCTGGGGCCATTCGGGATCGGTGTAGAATTGGGAAAAATATATATTCGGTGAAATTAAAACGAACCTGAGTTTAGGAACGCAATAATTTCGTAGATTAGGAAAAATTGGCAATTAAAAATGCGATAACTGCTAGCGAAATGATATTCGGAAAAGCCGATTAAATTTGTGTTAAAACACGCAAGCTGGGAACATTTGCATCTTAAATATGGACTAGAGGTACTCAGACAAGCTTTACGAATGGCACTTTTGGCAGTCGTTAAGTCACGTGAGCAAAAATCGATACGTTATTGGCCTAAAAATTCAATCTGCTTTTTAAACCATTCCTTTTGCACACGTGACGTCACGTGTGCCAAAAGTTGCCTTCTGAAATGTTATGTTTGAGTACCTCTATTACGGAAATAAATTAAATTTCATACCATATTATTGTTGTTTTACGAGCATTACTTCAATGATTCATACTGACGTGTTTTGGAAGAGCCCAAAATGTTATCCTGGAATTTCAATGTTATCAAATGCATTTTTCTCAAGTTGAATCTTAATTTTTTAACATAAAAACAAAGAGTTAAGATATTTTTTAATACATTTATCCCAATTGATCCTTTGAATTATAAATTAACAAATATATATATGAAAACCTTCAAACAAAACAGAAATAAGAGTAATTTGCAATTTTGCAATGTTAACGAATGCATTTTTCTCAAGTTGAAACTTCTATTTTAGCAGATATTTAACTGAAAAAGTTTTACAAAAAATTATAAAAGTTTCCCAAATAATCGGTGGCTGTATGCTTGAGCTAACATTTAATCATTTTAATTAAAAATTCTTTAAAATAGATGAATAATTCAAAATAAAACATAAATAAGAGAAGTTTGCAATTTATCGAATGCATTTTTCTCAAGTTTAATCTTTATTTTTAGGACATAATAATCGTTTTTATGCAATTTTTAATCCAAAAAATCGATTATATGAAAATAATGCTTCGCAAAACAACACCAAATAGGAAGAAAATATATAAAAATATACCAAAAATAGTAAATAAAGAAAACTTAAATTTGAAAATCCAGGAGTTTGATTTTAGCATCTACAGACAAACCAAGGAAAACAATAATCGAATTCCTGAATAAGATTTGTAATACTCTTATATTTCGATGGTTTTACTTTAAATAATCGATACTGGACTGAAAAATTTAATCGAGCATCTGACCTGTGCCGCATCTTTTACTCGGAATATTTCCTAATAGATTTCGAAGAAACGCGATGCATGATGGGAAACAAACCACATTCAACAAAACGCATTATCTTGGTTTCGATAAAAAAAAATTTCTCGAATTTCAGCCTATTTTCCAGAAAAAAGATTTTATTTTCGTAAAAAGCTAGAACCAACCACAGACCCAAAAATGAAAAAAAAAGAGTGAACAAAAGACTGAAAAACACCAAATTGAAATGCGATATATCCATTCCTTAAAGTGTCAAATGTTTCAAGCATATGTTGGACAAATGTTTTACAGATTTTAAACAAATGTTCTAAACAACTTATACAAATGTTTATAGTATGTTACACAAAAAGTTGAACACATTTTAAAAAATGTTTCAATAAAGTTACACAAAATGCTGTAAAAATGTTGCACAAATAATTCAATCATGTTACACAAATGTTTAAAAAAATTTATATAAATGTTTCAAGCATACAATGTACAAATGTTTCAAGCATATAATGTACAGTGTACACATGTTTCAAGCATGTTTTCAGCATGTTGCACAAATGTTTTAAAAATATTTTATACTATGTTCTAAGCATTTTTAAACATGCTGCACAAATCTTTAAGAGATTTTACACAAATGTTCTAAGAAGGTTATCAGCATGTTGCACAAATGAATTAAACAAATGTTCAAAGCATTTTATTTAAATGTTTCAAGCATGTTTTATAAAATGTTTACAACAAATGTTGTACAAGATCTTTGAACCATGTTACATGCATACAAATGCTTCAACCAATTTATATAAATGTTTCAAGCAATTTGCCCAAATGTTCTAAGCATGTTGTACAAAATGTTTCAAGCATATAATGTACAAATGTTTCAAGCATGTTTTAAAAAATGTTTAAAACAAATGTTGTACAAAATCTTTGAACCACGTTACATGTATACAAATGTTTCAACCAATTTATATAAATGTTTCAAGCAATTTGCCCAAATGTTCTAAGCATGTCATACAAAATAATTCAAGCATATAATGTACAAATGTTTCAAGCATGTTTTAAAAAATGTTTAAAACAAAAATTGTACAAAATGTTTGAACCATGTTACATGTATACAAATGCTTCAACCAATTTATATAAATGTTTCAAGCATTTTGCCCAAATGTTCTAAGCATGTTGTACAAAATGTTTCAAGCATGTTTTAAAAAATGTTTAAAACAAAAATTGTACAAGATGTTTGAACCATGTTACATGTATACAAATGCTTCAACCAATTTATATAAATGTTTCAAGCAATTTGCCCAAATGTTCTAAGTATTTTGCACATATATTCAAAGCATGTCATACAAAATGTTTCAAGCATTGTTCAAAGAATGTTGCAAAAAATGTTTCAAGCATGTTATACAAATGTTTCAAACAATTTATAAAAAAATGTTTCACACATATCGTCAGCACAGAGACAAAGAAGCAAGCACTAACTCACCCCATATTTCTATCTCGTGTATATTCCGAGATATCTTAGAAAAAAATTCAGATTTTTGAATAAAAAACAAACATCCAAGAGCCAAGTTATCACATTTCATCGTCTGTCATTTATGCTAACCGAACAAGCTTTCAAAAATCGTTTACATGACGCCAAAAAAAAATATTTTGCCAAAAAATCAAACGTGAAATTTTTGCTGGAAATAAGCCTATTTGGAGAAAGTCTTCAAACTCGATTTCTTATTGGGATGAATGCCGCATCTTCTATATTTCCTGTTTGGGCATATCTTGTCACTTTGGGTTTCTCTCTTTTCAGTCTCAGGTGGATCAATGCGACGAAAAGCACAAAAAATCCAAAAAAATAGGGATAAAAACGTGAAGCGCGTTTACCGAAAATAGCATCAATCTAAGTTGAAGATTTGAGTGGAAAAAAGTAGAAAAAAATATATATACGATATCAAAAAAGACCAATTCGTCGTATTTTACGTCGCACAAGGTGGTCCTCCTCTTCCTATTTAATTTCCATTTTCTTAAAGCTTTTCTTTAAAAAAAAAAAATACCATAATGCACCGGTTTCGATCCCGCATCCATCGCATTTGAAAAACACTCAGGTTGTGAAACGAGCTGCTAGCTTGTCTTTCAAACGTCAATTTTATACAAATCGAAGCTCGCAAATGAGACAAGTGATGTTTTTATCAGGGAAAAGACGTCGTTTATTTTGGGAAAAAATTGATATCAGTTTTTAAAACATATTCCAGTCCATATACTGTATAAAATTAAAAAAATCGTAATTATAGAAAAACAAAGCAAATTCTGAGGACAAATTTGCCAAATTTACAAAGTTTCTAAACTATACCGAGGATAAATTTGCAAAATTTTCGATTTTTTCCGATCACATACTTGCGCAGTTTCGGATCTTTTCGTTATATAAATTTTCAAGATTTTCAAACTTTTCCAATGTAAATTTGCACAATTTTAAACGGTTATCAAGTACAGATTTTAAAAATTTTCAACAGATTTTGAGGACAAAACTAAGTAATTCTTAACATTTTCAAATTATAATTTTTTCAAATTCTTAAAATTTTGTTAACGCCAATTTTGTAAAATTTATAAAAACAATTCTTTATTAATTTTCAGAAGTTATCAAAATTGTCTTTAGGTAATAATTGAGATAAAATATTTTTTATATAAAATGCAATATGATTTACGTTGTTTTCTTACCAAAAAAAATATATTAGTACTCGTAGATTGAGCAAAACAAATTTGTTTAATTATCATTTTTGTATATTACAATATCCTCCCAGAAATTACATTTTCAACCTATCTGACGTTTCCAGGTTTTTAAACTAATTTCCATGAACAACGACGATGTCAAAATTAACCAATGCCAATGCTAGCCACAATTTGGCAAAATCGACAAAATAGCATCAAAATATTATGCAAAATTTACTAAAGACAATTTTGAAAACATTTTTGAATATTTAACAAAGAATTGTTTTTAGAAATTTTACAAAATTAGCTTGAACATTTTTTGAAAATTTATTATTTATAATTTGAAAATGTTACGAATTTTGTAGATTTTTCCTCGAAATCAGTGGAAAAATTTAAAAATATATACTTGAAAATAAGTTTAAAATTGCGCAAATTTACATTGGAAAAGTTTGACAATCTTGAAAATTTATCCCCGGTATACACTGTAGTTTAAAAACTTTGTAAATTTGGCAAATTTGTCCTAAGAAATTGTTGAAAATTGTGCATTTCCCTGAGCTAACAGAGTGGAAACATTAATTTTGGATTGTGACAACATTAATACGTTAAATTTCTCTGACTTTTACAAACATTTTCAAGTTCCCTGACTATTTAAGATTTTCTAGGGTTTGGGGTACCCAGTATCACTAAAAAGGATAGGTCATAACCGTGTCATAAATTTGCTACAAAAACAAGTTGTACTGGTGTAATGAAATCAGATATTCAAAACATAGCGCCATCTATCGATCATGTCAACGGAAGCGGAAATAAGTACAAAAGTTGGTTGGCTTAAATGGAATGATGTCGCTTGACCATTGTTCCTAAATGATGACCGATAAAAAACATGCTCATCGACGTGGAAAGCGTTAATGGACTGGCAAAAAACAATCGAATTAGTAGCGCGTAGATTAGCCTTCCGCTTGACCATTGGTCATTTTTGTTTGTTTCCAGACAGCTTTTGTAATGAGAACACAGTTCTTTTTGGACAATGTACGAGAAAAATACACAGATGGATTTTTAAATGTTTAAAACATGAAAACCACGAGTCCATGTTCTAGACATGTATGCACATTTCAGTGTAATTCCATAACCCGGTGTTTATTAGAGACCATGCAGGGTTAATTAGCGATCAACCTCCAAATTCATAACGCACCCTGTATTTAAAAGCATCAATGCATGGACTACATCGCCATCTAGCGACTAATATTTCAACTAAATTGTACTGTTTTCAGAGCCATCTAGTGACTGAATCTCCCATGTTTTCAATGCCATCTGGTGACTGAAGTTTCAACTAATTTTCATGTTTTTGCTGCCATCTAGTGGAGATGAATCTCACTAAAATCATGCAAAATCAATAATTCAGAACTTTAAGACTCGCAGCGCCATCTCTCGGTATATTTCGTAAACTTTTAAACAATCGATAAAAGCTATGCAGCAGCTTAGCTGGAGCTATTTTTAGCTCCCAGGGCAGCATCCCTTGTAACCAAGGCAACGAAAGATGAAAATGTAACAAGTGCTGCCATCTATTCGCCAAGGTTCGCAACTATGTACTTTGAAAATTGCAATGCTGAAATGTTGAAAGAAATTTAAATTAGATAAATTGTAATATCTCAAATTAATCAGAAAATGAAACAATTTTTTTAAGATAAAATAGGAAATTGTGCATGTTAATCTCATTTATAAAGAAAAGGTTTTAATAAAACTATGAATAATTTTTTATTCTAATTAAAAACAATTGCATGTTTTTTTGCTATTTATTAATTAAAATGATAATAATAAAAAAAAGTAATTAAAAATTGAAATGTTTCAAAAATCGATTTTTTGCTACTTGTTTTGTTTTAGCTATTCTTTAATGTATATAACTGGGAAATTTTATGTATTATAATAATTTAACAATGGCCATAATAGACGTAATATGATAAACATATTTAAAATTAATGCAAACAAATAATTGTATTTTAAATAACGTAAAAATATTTATTAAACTGACAAAATAAGCAATTTATTTTAAAAAATTAAATTAATAATATAGAATTTATCAGAAAAAAAACATTTAGTATACAGGTATATAAAAAATTACAAAATCCAGAGATTTTAATGAATTAACTAAAAAATTTAAATACAAATAAATAAATACAATATATATTATATATTTAAATAAATAAATACAATATAAATTATATATTTAAATAAATAAATCTAAACTTTCCATAAACTAGAATTTCCAGGAAAAAGCTAACGAAAGATTTTTTAATTTTTGAAAACGATGTAAAAGGAATAAATTAAAATTTAAGAAATTAAAATTTTTAAAATTAATGAATAACGAAATTAAAGAAAAAGATTTTGGATAAACCATGCATTTTAATAAAAAAAGAAGTAAATTGCTTATTTGAAAAAAAACATCTTTACTTTTACAAAACAAATTACAATTTTTAAAAATCGAGAAAGTTCGTAAATAAAATTATCAAAGTTAATCAAAACTTTCGATGTTGTTTTTTTATTTCTACTCAATCATTCGCATTTGAGAACTTCATTAATTTCATCTTAATTATTCCGCTTTTTGATCATTTCGCAAAATAAACAATTCCCCAGCGAGACAATTCTTAATTAAACATTCGTGCAAATGCCAATTTCAATCTGTTTCAATCCAATCACGTCTCAGTAAATATGATAAGATTAAAACTAATTTACGAAAAAAACATCTTAAATCGAGTTCACGTCGAATTTAAAGAAACACACTTAAGGCTATTTACAAAATACTAAGTTTTAACGATCTTTAGTTAGGTACATTTTACAGTTAATTACATGTTTTAATTAAATAAAGGGCAACTAAACATTCCAAGACAATTTTTAAAGATTTTAAGCTCATAACTGCATGGAAGTGATTCCAAAAAAGTAAATATAACAATTCATGAAAAAAAAGTTTAAATCTGGTTTAGAGGTCTATAAAATCCTAAGACAAACAAAAACATTCTAAGTATATGACTTAGAAACTAAGAGGTGCTAAGTCGGACTCAGTTCATCCAGGATTACCCTAGAAATTTCATTCAATATCAAAATTGGCATATGCCAATGTTAACCACAACTCTGAAAAAATGACAAAGGACAATATTCAATATTTTGCAAATTTAAGAAAAAATTATTAAAAAAAGTTACAAAATTAAAATGAACGTTTTTTGAAACACTAAAAAAATTGTATTCGGAAAATGAGGGAATTTTGAAAATTGTCCAATGAAATTGGTGAAGAATTTTCCAATTTGTACTCGAAAAATGTTGAACATTTTGCAAATTTATTCTCGTAAAAGGTTACAATTTTTGTTAATATGTCCTCGAGAAAAGTTTCAAACTTTTGCAAATTTGTCCTCGAAAACTGTTGAAAATTTGTCATCGAAAATTGGTGAACATTTGGCAAATTTATAGAAAACATTTTTTTCTAAAAAATTTGCAAATATGCCCTTAGAAAACCACGTGGAAACATTAACTTTGGATCGTGACAACATTAATACGTTTGAATTGCCTGACTTTAATTCAAAATAAGTCATTCTACCAAAATTTTTCCAGACATTTTCAAGTTCCCTGTCTTTATCAAGTTTTCCAGGTCCGGAAGAAACCTCGTTAAACGTAAGATTGCCCGTCTTCCTTCCGCAGTCGTGACTTCGAATGCGTCTGCCAAAAGTGTAACTCGTAAACCAACCGTCTGAGTACTCCTACAGGGTTTCCCCAGAAATTTCATTTTCAACTTCCCTGACTTTTCCAGGTTTGAAAAAAAATTTCCCTGACCAATG
>JAQGAO010007230.1:0-11490 GCA_034697705.1 Ommatoiulus sabulosus
GTCAAAGGCGAACTCCCGCCAGGTGGCGCCTCAACCTCACTTTCTCCTCCTCCTCCTCCTTTTACTCCTCCCACTCCACTTTTCCTACTTTTAGAAAACTCAACGAACTAGTGTAGCTAGTGTACTTTTATTCAGGGTGCTAAAAAAGTTAAAAGTGGCCACCAGGGGAGGAGGGTGACACGCCCCCCCGAAATAACGGAACCACCTTTTGCCGGCCGACTTTTACCTAAGCAGTTTTCGAGGGCGGAGACGCGCCCTCCTCTCATTGGTCGATTTTTTACCAAAATTGGAAACCGAAAATATAAAGACTCGAAACGGGATCGAGATCGAAAGCGACCGAGAGTGCGCTAAGGGGAAGTCGCGATAACGGTAACGCCAGTTTTTAGAAAGTTCGTCTTATCGGTCGGTTCGTTCCCCAAAAAAAAATAACGGTACAGTTTGTCCGGTATGGTTCGTACGCTCTAACGTTACCATTTTTCGCGAGTTCGTCTTATCGGTCGGTTCGTTCGATAAAAAAAATAACGGCGCAGTTTGTCAAGTACGGAAAATAACGGTAAAGTTTGTCCGGTATCGAAAAATAACGGTAAGGTTCGTCCATCCGCTCTAACGGTACTATTTTTCGCGAGTTCGTCTTATCGGTCGGTTCGTTCGATAAAAAAAATAACGGCACAGTTTGTCAAGTACGGAAAATAACGGTAAAGTTTGTCCGGTAACGAAAAATAACGGTAAAATTCGTCCGTCCGCTCCTAACATTTTTCGCGAGTTCGTCTTATCGGTCGGTTCGTTCGATATCCCCCCCCCTCCATTCCGCAAAAAAATAACGGTGCAGTTTGTCAAGTACGGAAAATAACGGTCTCGAGTTCGTCTTATCGGTCGGTTTCATCAATAGGAGGAGGAAAAAAATAACGGTACAGTTTTGTCCAGTATCGAAAATAACGGTACTCAACCACGCTCGTTATCACTCGGATTTCTCTTCTTATATATAGCCAAAATAACGGTTATAACGGTATAAACAACACGTGTCAACGCTGAAGTTATTCAAGTACCGAAATAACGGTAAGGTTTTTCCAGTTTCTCCACTTCCGAAAAAAAATAACGTCGCGATAACGGTATACCCCCAACATTTGACAACATCGTTTGTCAACTATCGGAAAATAACGGTAAGGAACGTCACCCCATAACGCTAGCATTTTTTGCGTGACTCGAGTTTCTCCAATACCTGAAAATAACGGTAAAGAACGGTTACGATAACGGTAAGAAACGGTGCCATAACGGTACCGTGACTCGAAAGATTCTCAACTATTCTAAAAAATAACGGTTCCAAGATGGGGTTAACGCGCTCGGTGTTAACGACTTTGATGCTATTGCTGACCATCGCTCGGACATCGATGGCCAAAGATGAGCCGCAGTCCAGTAACGGATTAACGTCATTTCCGGATGTGAAACGTTCCGAAAAACTGCGCCTGCTGACCAAATCTTTGGTCCTGAATGAGAACGCCGACAAGGGACTTCCGGTGGACGGAAACGTTAACGGCAGTTCCAAAGTGCACGAAATAAAGAGCATGGCCATGTCCTCATCAGCGTCTTACAAGAACGTGACTGACCAACAGAAAAGGAAGATGGTGGTTGTGGGTAAGGTCCGGCTGGTCGGAGGCCGGACAGCCAACGAAGGCAACGTGGAAGTGTTCTACATGGGACGGTGGGGGTCAGTGTGCGACGACGAATTCGACCAGAGGGAAGCCGATGTCGTCTGCAGGCAACTCGGCTTCCGGCACGGAGCCAACGCCACCGGAAACTCGCAGTTCGGACTCTCAAGAAGTAAGAAAACGCCACTTTTCTATTTGTTTTATATTTAAGTTAACTAGCTTTTGGTTTCATTTCGAGAGAACCTTATGCTTACTTGTACTTGTGTGTGCGCATGCGCGTGAGTGTTGTGTCACGTTTTCATTTCCGCCAATCAAATGATAATTAGGTTGGAAAATCTGAACGATTTACGCACGTTGAGGGAATTTATCCAATTTCTGGACGGAAATGTTCTTTTTTAGCGAATTTCTGGAAGGACACGTTTTTTTTTATCCAATTTCTAGAAATTGGATAAAAAAAGTACATTTCTTATGTTCTTTTTATCGAATTTCTGGAAAGAAATGTTCTTTTTTTATCCAATTTCTGGAAATTGGATTAAAAAAGAACGTATAAGAAATGTTCTTTTTTAGCGAATTTCCGGAAGGACACGTTCTTTTTTATCTAATTTCTGGAAATTGGATAAAAAAGAACATTTCTTATGTTCTTTTTATCGAATTTCTAGAAAGAAATGTTATTTTTTTATTCAATTTTTGGAAGGAAATGTTCTTTTTTATCGAATACCGTGAGGGAATGTTCGTTTTTTATCCAATTTCTGGAAATTGGATAAAAAGGAACATTTCTTATGTAGGCTACTTTTTTAATCGAATTTTTGGAAGGAAATGCAGTTCTTTTTTATTGAATTTCTGGAAAAGAAATTTTCTTTTTTATTGAATTTTTGGAAATTAACGTTCTTTTTTATCCAATTTCTGAAAGGAAATGTTCTTTATTTATCGAATACTGGGAGGAAGCGATCTTTTTTTATCCAATTTCTGGAAGGGAATGTTCTTTTTTTATCGAATACTGGAAGGAAACGTTCTTTTTAATCGAATTTCTAGAAGGAAATGTTCTGTTTTTTGAATTTCTTAAAGGAAACGTTATTTTTTATCCAATTTTTAGACGGAAATAATGTTTTTTTTTTATCCAATTTCTAGAAGGAATATGTTCTGTTTTTTGAATTTCTGGAAGGAAACGTTATTTTTTATCCAATTTCTGGAAGGAATGTAGGCCGACTTTTTTTTGTCCAATTTCTGGAAAGAAATGCTCTGTTTTTTTGAATTTCTGGACGGAAACGTTCATTTTTATCCAATTTTTAGACGGAAATGTTCTTTTTTTATCCAATTTCTAGAAGGAAATGTTCTGTTTTTTGAATTTCTGGAAGGAAACGTTCTTTTTCATCCAATTTTTAGACGGAAATGTTCGTTTTTATCCAATTTCTTGAAGGAAATGTTCTGTTTTTTTGAATTTCTGGACGGAAATGTTCTCTTTTTATCGAATTCTGGGTGGGAATATTCCTTTGCTTTCTTTTAGGATTAGAAATTTCTGGCCGAGCACTTCCGCTTTTAAAGTTTTTCTTAAAGATGAGCTTCTTGGACTATTTGCTTTTTGAGCGACCTTCTGGCCTTTTTTGTCACTCGGAGCTCTTTTTCTCAGAAGCAACATTTTGTCACTGGCTAGCTTTTTTTTCGACTATTTTTAACACATTTTTCTTGCTTATTTTTAACGCTCTTGGTGAAATGAACCGGGGTGCGAGATCCTATATGGCTAAAGTTGAAAAAACGTTGAACTTCTTTTCAACTGTTTTAGAGCCTAGAAGAGACTTTTGAAGTAGGTTCAAAAAATTACTAAATCTTAACTTTATAGCTTTTTATTTTTTATGTATTTATTTATTTGTTTTCATTTTTTATAATCTGAAAAAAAATTGGCACGTTTCTTCAACAAATTTATGAAAAAAAATATTTTTTTTAAAAAAAAAGTTTTAAAACTTTTGAAGTAGGTTCAAAAAATTACTAAATCTTAACTTTATAGCCTTTCATTTTATTTTTTTATTTTTTTCATTTTTTATAATCTGAAAAAAATTGGTACGTTTCTTCAAAAAATTTATGAAAAAAAATATTTTTTTAAAAAAAAAAGTTTTAAAACTTTTGAAGTATAGGTTCAAAAAATTACTAAATCTTAACTTTATAGCCTTTTATTTTTTTTATTTTATTTAATTTTTATAATCTGAAAAAAAAATTGGCACGTTTCTTTAACAAATTTATGAAAAAAGTTTTTGAAGAAGGTTCAAAAAATTAATAAATCTTAATGTTATACAGGGTTCCCCCAGACCTGGAAAACCTGGAAAAGTCAAGGAACTTGAAAATGACCTGGAAAAGTCAGGAAAGAATGGTTTATTTTGAAAAAGTCAGGGAAATTCAACGCAGTCATGACGATCCAAAATTAATACTTCTACATGGTTAGCTCAGGGCCCATTTTCCGAGTAGAAATTTGCTAAACTTTTCCATATTTTCGGTGTACAGATTTTCAAAATTTTCCACGTTTTCTTAATACAAATTTGCAAAATTTTCCACGTTTTCCGAGTACAAATTAGCAAAATTGTCAACGTTTTCCGTGTACAAATTCTCAAAATTCTCTAGATTTTCCGAGTACAAATTTTCCACATTTTCGAGGACAAAATTGCAAAATTTACCCCTTTTTCCGAGCACAAAGTTTTAACAATTTCCGAATACAAAATGTTTCATTTTAAAAATTTTCAAGCAATTTTTTTAAATTTTTAAAAAACATTCTATGTTAATTTTCAGAATTTTCGTTAGTAAATTTAAAAAATATTTTCCAGTGTCAATTTTGGAAAATATGTCAATTTTTCACGTTGTCATCGGTCAGTGAAATTTTTTTAAAACCTGGAAAAGTCAGGGAAGTTGAAAATGAAATTTCTGGGGGGACCCTGTATACATGTATAACCCGATGCTATTTCAAACTGGTGAATCATGCATTATCTGCCTACTGCAGAACAATAGAGTAGATTCTGTTTATTTAATTTATTATGTGCAGTAAACCAGCTGCTCACATTTTCAAACAGAAACGACCTGTCACTGTGGTGTGGTGGGTATTGCAAAATTAGAATAAGAATCTTCAGTGTGACAAGTGTATAGCACCAAGGGAATATTTAGTTTGGTGAAACTTCAAATACATGTATACTGTCTATAATTTTGCAATTTTAGCTTATTAACTTTACCTGCTATGAGAACATTCGCTTAACATTTCAATGAGCAACTTCCACAAGTGTCCATAAATTTATTTTTGTATATTAATTTGTACGACAGTAAGAAGATTTGTAAAAAATTTTGGAGTAAACTGCAATTATGACAACCATAGCCAGCGCAGGGTTCCCCCACAAATTTCATTTTCAACTTCTATGACTTTTCCTGGTTTTAAAAAAAATTCCCTGACCAATGACAATGTCAAAAATTGGCATATTTTGCAAAATCGACAAAGGAAAATATTATGCAAAATTTACTAATGAAAGTTTTGAAAATTTGTACTCTGAAATCGTGGAAAATTCTGCAATTTTGTACTCGAAAAACATGTAAAATTATGCAAACTTGTACTCTGAAAACGTGAAACATTTTGCAAATAGAGTACTTTTACATTTCTAGTGGGCCAGTGGCGCCATCCGTTGGCCGAATTTGGAAAACTTGAAAATGGGCAAGGATTTACCACTCAAACGTGGAAAATGTTTCTGTTGCGATTTTTTTAAAATCAACAAAGTATTCTCACTAAAGCACTAGTCCTATCACACCTGCTTTAATATCACGTAGAGTAATAAAACCGCAAATTATATCAAAACTGCAGTCCCCCAAATTTCCCCTAAATTTTCACATAAATTGATTCAGCGTTTGGCATAATTATCTTAGCGCCCCTTGCGCGTGCGCTGCACCACAAGGCTCCACCGCATTGCACGCGGCCTACGCATCACCGGCAAAACGTTGCCCGTGCGTTTGTGCGATCCCCTATGCGTCATCGCATTGGGGATCGTGCGTTCGTGCGATCCCCTAAATTCAATCCCTTAAATTCGGGTATATAAAGAACGCTGCCTGTGCGTTCGCTTTCCTTCTTACCAGACACTTCCCCACGTCTGGACGTGTCATGCTTCACACATTTTTATCGCTTGTTTAACCACGCCTTGTGGTAGTTTTGTAAATTAACTTTAGTATAGCTTTTGCATTGTAAATCTTTTCTGTATATCTATATTATCTTGCCAACGTAAATAAAAAATATTAGTTTTAACATTTATTTGATTGGACTGCAATACTTAAAGGTTTATATAGCAAGGCTGTAGGTAAGCTGGCAATACTAGCTTGGTCATCCAAGCCCGTATGATCTTGTTGGGATATCATACAGACTTGTGTGGCTTTGTTGAATCAATATGAAACTTGCATGCACATGTAATGAGCATGTAGCATGAGCATGTAGAAAATTGAAATACAATTAAATGCAGGAATAAGCTTGTTTAAAGCACGTGGCACCATGTCTTAGCATGGAGGGCGCCCCTGCTGATGTTCCTTGTTAGTGATGTCTTTTAAGTAAGGCTAGCACGGAGCATTGGACATCACCATGGGTGTCCCTCTCGCCCTTTAGTGGTGTGGATTTCATGTGTGGGGTGCGACGCTCTTGTGGTCAACAGAAGAATCTCAACACTTGTTGAGTATTCTCCTCTATTCTACCCTAAATTCTCCCTCAATGATTTACTAACAGGCCTGTCGGCACCTTACAGCAAAGGAATTTACAAAGAAAATTTATTGTTGCACAATGAAGGGCTTTTCCTGTGATAGGGTTACTTGCTGTCTGCCTTAAACCCCCCCCCAAATAGAAGATCTGAACAAAGGGTGATATTGTATTTTAACACAAGGCCTATGCGGGACAGTATAGAGAAAAGGATAGGCAGTGACTTAAAAATGTATCACATGTAATTGAAAAATAAAATTTATGAATAAATGCAGTTTCGATTAAGTAATGAGTTAGAGTGAGTACAGGTGCCCAAAATCTAACTAATAACATGCACATTTGGCATGGAAAAATAAGAAATGGCATGGGGTGCTTAAATATGAGCAGCACTAAAACAACATGCACATTGGGACATGAGGGAGTATGCCAATACAAAGTGCAATTATGATTCCTGAAGGCAAACTTTCGAAAAATAATAGAAAAACAGGGGATCGAAAATGTGAAATTTAAGAAAAGCTCAAGAATATTTGGAACCGACGGAATCGAGGAGCACAATGTAATGGTTTACTCACTCATGTCCTGTAATTCGTCAAAAAGGTGCGGCAAGTACACGAAGTCACCTGGGGGATGGTTGGATAGTTCGTTGTAGAAACTTTCAGGCAGATTTTCGATCAGATCCTCGTCCATGAAGATCCTCACAGCATCAGGTATGACTTCTTTGGGATCTGGATAGAAATTCGTGCTGCGCAATTGACGATATGTGCGTCCCGTTGATGGTGAGACACACACGGAAGAATCTAATGATTCTAGTGATGAGGACGATGACTCGATGCCAACCATCGAAGCCACGTCGGTAGTAGACATATTTTCATTATTGCGTTCGGAGTCGACGACCGAAAGCTGAGGGAATGATGGCAATATATATATATCTACTCCCACGTGGTTTTCATCCACAGGTGGCTGGGTGAACGAGGCAACAGACGAAGCAGCAGCTGGAGGCATAGCAGACGAATCCAGCAAGAGCGCCAGGTGGCGCAGGTATTGCAAACCACCTGACGCACCGTCCTTACGAACCACCGTTGGTTCTTTGTCCACCGCCATGCTGGATGCCGACGTGCTCATGGATGCCCGCGGATTTGCAGATTTCGCCACTGTTATGGCCTTCAGAGGAATTCCACGGACATCGGACGAACAATACAGAGTTCCAGCGAGTGTCCCCGAGAACAGCTCGACAGTGATGTTAAGAGTCAGATGTTGATTTGCGATCAGCTGGGATCGGCGGATCCTGGACCAATGATCCCGCAACAGTGGGAACCACAACTGGTTGACCACCATTGGATTCTTCATGCTGAATTGGTTGTTCGCGAGTGACACAGGGTGTTTCTGGCGATCTCTGGACACGTGCGGTAGTTCTCAACACATGTTGAACGCACCAATTCACCAACGCCTCGTCGAAAGGGTTAGTGTTCGGTGGTGGATTATGGAATACTTGCAGAACTTCAGCGTTCGGAGCCGGAACAGGACATGAAAGGTAGGATGTGTTATTTCCCCTTGGCAGGTCCAAATTGCTAGCTCGTTGGTGCTCATACATTCCGTGGATGTCGGCAGTAACATGTTGTTGGATCTGAATACTCGGCATAATTCCGCGAGGTCTAAGAATCGGCTGAAACGATCGTGCTGGTAGAAATAGGTTGGCTCGTGGCATATTAAAACCCAGATCATAAGTTGGAGCATTTCCATTGTGATTTTCGTCGTTGTTTCTGGCAGGCATGTCAGGTCACAGATTTAAGTTTAGTTGTTTCTCAGACATCTCGAATTTACAGCAAAAGTAGCAAGATACGAACAGTTCGAATGTTTCGAAAAAGTGACAGTTTGCCATGTGATGGACCATGTTTTTTATAGATTTTGAGCTGTTTAAATTGTCCATCTGCCGCCTGTCTTGTTTTGAAAAAATAGCACCTAGGTGACAATTCCTTTAAAGTTTTATCTGTGAAGCTGACCACAGGCTTGTAAAATCAGCAAAGATTTTGGACAGGATACAGACTAAGTAATTAAGTTTAAGGAACTTTGGCGTGAGAGAGGAGCAATTCGGACTTCTCAAAGCAATGTAATTTAAGCTGAGAAAATTCGGGTGTCTGTAGAGGTCATAAAAAACGCACGTGCCGACGAAACACGTGTTACAATTTGCTAAACCGGAGGGTTGACATGCGTAACGGGGTCAGTCTTGTTGACTTCCCCAAAGATACTTGGACAATATAATTCTGTCCAGTTCAAAGGTTCCCCCTTCAAATATGTTTGGGTAGATGGGGTCCTTGATAACTGGAAGCATTGTGGCTGGTAGTTGGCTCTTATCAAAGAGGCGAGCCGCCCTACCTAATTTATAGGGTGCAGTACGGTGATAATTGTTAAATTCGGATGAAACCAAGTCCAGAGCGTCCAATTCCAAGAAATGCAATAAACTCATTTTCCTAGCAAAAAATAATCTAGTTTTAAATGGTCGAACTTGTTGCTGAATCAGATAGGTCATGGTACTTTGCAAGAATTGACAAAACAATCCATAAGAGTGTTTATCTATTGCTTCTTGTATTAAATGTTTCATCTTATAAGTGGACATTGCATTTAGGAATTTATGTGGCAGTGTCCTTTTCCTACTAAAGATGAGGTCAGAAGTGTGGAATCTTTTTGAGTTTTTGGGGATACCTTTTGGATAATGTCATCAGAATGTGCAGCACACAGTGGAACAAGAGAACCAATTGTGGATAATTGTTCATTGGTTTCTGAAGTACTTGCGGCCTTTTTCGGACGACCTCGTTTTGGTATTGATTTCTTAAATTTTGCCTCAGATTTTCTGGTATTATCACCATAACTATTGGCAAACTGGAGTTTAGATGAACCAGCTTTCCCCCCAACTTTCGAATATTAGTGGTGGATTTGTCTCTTTACGCTCACTAGATGGCACCACAGAAGCCAGCACTGGAGAGGGATCTATGAGGTCATCGGAGCGACAATCACGAGGGGCGGCAGCCAAAATGGCCGCCAGTTTGTTTTGATTCTTCAAAACTTTTGGCGCAAAATCGGTAATTTTGAAATTGTGATTTGTGGATTTTTGGTATTTTCTTTTGCAGATTGGTTTTCACCAACTTCCAAGGATTCCTGTTCACTGCTGGCTTTTGGAGGCTGCCCTCATGCATTTTTGTTGGTAATTGGAACTGATGTAATATCATGTTCATTTAATTTTGTGGGGAACTTTGATATGTCTTTGCTTTTATTGTATTGTTTCCTGATTTCAGATCACATGTGGTGTCCCATATCTCGTATGTATTGGGAGAAATTACCTTTGATATGGTGTATGGTCCATCTTTGCGTGGGGCTAATTTACCGGAATAACCTTTTAATTTCGAGCTTACATGATTGTTTTTAATCAAAACTTCATTCCCCACAGCAAATTTTTCCAGATTAACTTCAGCATTGTGAAGCATCCTGCGCATGTCTTGATGTCTTTCCAGATCAGAGGTAGCATCTAATAATACTGACGCAATGTTTTTAAAAAACCCTGAAATGTTTGTATTGACAAAAGATGGATCATAGCACAAGGTATGAAATTGAATCAGATTGTCTTGAGGAGATCTAGGCAATCTGGCAAATGTTAACTGGATTGGGCTGTATCTCATATTTTGGTTCATAGCTGAATTGCAGGTCCACCTTATGGCAGGGATGTAATCAGCCCACGTGTCATGTTTTTCGGGCACTGCAATGGCTAACCTTGCTTTGATGTCCCTATACTTTCTCTCCACAGGGTTAGCCTGTGGATGGTAGAGAGCAATTTTCTCGAGTTTGAATCCCATCATTTTTGCTGTTTGGCTCATGATAGTGGCCAGAAACTGAGGCCCATTATCACATCTCACAGATTTAGGGGTACCATATCTAAGACAGACCTCATTTATGAGAATTTTCGAAATGGTATCGGCTCGAGTATCAGCTATTGAAAATTGCTCAATATATCCAGTGGTAATGTCAGCTATTGATAGTATGCAATTGTGACCTTTCTCTGAAGTTGTCAAAGATCCGATGACATTATTGAATCTTGGCTTAATGTGTGGACTTGTAAATAATCCAGCTTGATTACTGTTGTCAGGCTTGTATCTGGCAAAGTCAGGGCATGCTGCTACGATTTTCTTAATTGATTTTCTCATGTTTGGACAAAATATTTTTGAATTATTCATGCATGAGTGCCACTGACACCTTGGTGTCCTGCAGTATCATTTGAATGGTTTCAAGCTATCACGCGGTTTTGCAGAGAAACAAGTATGACTAATTTAGGATTGTCATCCTCTTCTCCTGGCAAGTGTCGGTAGAAGATCTTGTCTAAGACTATGTACCCTCTTCCTAGGAATGTCTTGGCTTCTGCCACATCATAGTCGACGTTTGATTCCAAGGCTACCATGATATAGGAACATTGATGATCAGCCAATTGAGCGCTTTGAAAATCTATCTCAGTTATTTGTTGTTCATCTGTTAATATTGGCTGTATGACTACAACTGGTTCTGAATCTTTGCCGAGGGATTGGGACAGGAGATCAGCCGCAACATTTAGTTTACCGGGAATGTATTCAATAACGAATACATAATTTTGAACAGACAAAGCCCAGCGTGCCAAACGACCCTGTGGTTGGTTTAAAGTTATGAGCCACCTCAGTGGTCGATGGTCTGAATGCACTATAAATGGCATTCCATCCAGGTATCCCCTAAACTTCCCTGTGGCCCAGATTACTGCTAGGGCCTCCTTTTCTGTGATGGAATAGTTTAGTTGGGGTTTCGTGAAGAGCTTTGATGCTGTCACCTGGTGATGCCAGGGACATGAAAATTAAATTTCAAAACTTGGTTGAAGAATTGATGGCCAAAATGTTTCTTTGAAAGCAACCTGAAAAAATTAAAGTACCGTAAACCAAGAAAAAGCACACCCTAACCCTTCCCAATAAAAACTTGCCCCAATAAATCGGGTGGAGCATATACAAAGGCCATAAAACAGCATTTTCTGTCGGATCGAACAAAAAGAACCTGAATACTAAAAAAACAGCAACAAAAAACAACACCAGGATGCAACAATGGTAACAAAGATGGAGGACACTAAAAGTTGCACCCTTC
>JAQGAO010007231.1:0-11490 GCA_034697705.1 Ommatoiulus sabulosus
ATTAGTCGGTTTTTGCCACTGTAAAATTCAGTATGCTAACTCCGCCCACCTTTACCTAGCCATGAGCTCACAGCGCCGCACAGGAAGAATGATTATCATTGTAATCGTTCACTTTAGTGAATTACTCACTCTTACTTCACTCATCAAAGTGAACTAGAGGGAACGACGTGGCTCACTTAGTCACTTGAGTGAACAAACGTGGTTCATTCACTTACTTGAGTGCACAAGTTCTTTTTATTCGTTCACTCAATCATACATTATCGTGTGGCACGCTTCACTCGTTTTCGCTGTTTGAACATAAAAGGTGCCGACCACCGTACCCCCTAGATATGGTAGGTTCATATTTCATCACGTGATAATAAATACTTGCGCCATTTTTTAGAATTTTATCAGTTCGTCTTGCTAAAATTTGTTTGTTTTTGTTTCCTACTACACTTAAATGCTTCCGATATTCTACCGTTAAGTGCTAAGTGCATGAAAAATCCATCGCAATGTCGCGTTTGCCGAGATTTAAACAAGCTAGCCCAAAAGCTGTGTTCGAGGTGCGAAATACGGAAGACTTGCATCCAACAATACTGAAGCAAGCACGCAAAAGTGGCCAGTTAAATCTCTCCAATAGAGGTTTTGTGGCAGGTAAGCGTATATTTTTTATCATAGTTTGTGCCACAGTATAACGTACTGTTTGTGCACTCATTTCATATGTGTTAACGTAATTGGGGAGATCTGCGCGTGAGACACGTTACTGCATAATGTTACGTCAGAATAGTAGGTATGTAAGACATTACAGTATTTAAAATTATGGTCTTGTTACCTGTGCTAAGTTGATTTACAATGTATATTATGGTCATAGGTTGCCAACTGTGTATTCCTTTCTTATGTAAATTGTAGTTCCTGACAAAGTTTGGCACATTAGTGAGATCAGCCCTGAAGAGAGCAAAACATTAACTCATTCTTGGGATACGCCAGAAGATGAGCGATGGTGGGACGTCGTGAATCTAACCAAATTGAATTTGTCATCTAACCGAATATCTGACATATCTCCTAAGATATCCAACTTAGATGCACTCCAAGTATTAAATGTAGGTTATTTATTTTTTTCCGAGCAAGGTGTACGTACGTTAATGCTAAATGGACGCACATACATGTACTATATTCTCAGTCGGCGACCCTGGTTCACGTCTCACAGGTCTCAAATCGACTATTAATTTTGACTTTGGTTTTTGTGGTTTCCAAAGTGGTTATTGGAAGAATACTGGGACTATTCATCTAGGTCCATGTACCTTTTCCTCGAGTTGATAATTAACTAATTGCTGGACTATTGTTGCGTTTATGATAATTATGGATCACATTCGTACCCTTAATTAATATCAAAACATTGCATTCTTTTAAAAGGTGCATGGTTCACTGTACCCAAGTCAAATTTCTGTGTTTTTAAAAAATATATTTTCAGCTTCGTGATAACATGATTACGGCTTTACCCGATGAAATTATGCAACTGAAATTTTTACAACATGTTAATTTGAGGTGTGTGCAACTATAAAGATGGTTGATTTTATGCCATTTTTCAAAGTGAGCTTATTAACAAATGTAACTTTTTCAGCCGCAATAGACTCATAGAATTGCCCGATGGGTTTTACAGTTTGAAGGATTTAAGATTTCTCGACATAAGCCACAATTGTTTTTGCAATGTACACTGCGATATTGGAAATCTTAGTCAATTGGAAGATTTGGTGAGTCCAATCATGGCTATGGTTTTTTGATTTGCGCAAATACGTAATCGTATGACAAGAACGCTAGTTCTAATTGATATTTTTTAAAAAGTTTTATGATTTAATAGAATATTTCAGACAATCAATTAGTCCGCTTGCCTCCTGCTATTAGCTTCTTAAGTCGAGTGACTTCGTTGAATTTATCCAACAATCAATTGAAAGAACTACCGCTTGAAATAGGGGGCATGATGGGTAAAATTAATTTGCCGCTTCTTTAAATATGAAAGAATTATGAATCGATCACCATAGTCCTTATCCAGTTTCCTTGTTACAGCTTTGCGGATGCTAGACTTAAGTCATAACAAGCTGACCTGCCTTCCGTCAGCTCTTGGGGAGCTATGCCACTTGCTTCAATTATACTTGCACCATAATTGCCTAGTTGAACTTCCTTTACTTCACAATTGTACCGAATTGCAAGTAGGTAGAACAGTTTTCTCATTTCAATTTTTTTCAGTTAGTAGAATGAATTTTCTATTCATTTTTGGAAATACTTTTATCCGAAGAAATTTTAACACACACATTTTGTGTGAAATTTTTTACCTGCTTTTGGCAAATCTTGGCGTTTGTTATTTATCCAAGTATTTCAGTCATTCATCCTGTCTTGCATTGTGGTTGTTTCAAATTGTTGAGAATATTTACAATACCTACAGAGATTTAAAAAGGCAATTTTTGTTTCCATCTAGGAAATACACTTAGGCTACAATGTTCTTACTCAGTTAGATGGTGAGCGACTTCTGCCTTTGCTTAAGTTAAAGTTATTAGATTTGAGGGATAACAAAATTCCATCGCTGCCAGAAGAAATAATTTTATTACAAGCACTGGAGCGCTTAGACCTTGCTAACAATTATTTAAATAAGTATGAATTTCATTCACAAGAGGATGTTCCATGTTTAAATGGTAAAAGATATCCACTCATTTCAGTCTGTTCTGATATCTGTTTTAGCTTGCCTTACATGATAAGCACCTTGCCGCACATAAAATTATTAGTTTTAGATGGAAATCCTCTTCGCAGCATCCGCAGAGATATTTTGCAGGCAAGTTCCTGATTCTTAAATTTGTTTGGCCCATCAGTATAGCGATAAGAGTAAAATATCCTTTGCATTGCACTTTTTTTGCTACATGTTAGCGAGGAACCGTCCATCTTCTAAAGTTCCTAAGGAGTCGCATAGAGCCAGATTCTCCCGAAATTGTTGCATCAAATGATACTAAAGTGGAGATGTCAAGGCTTAAAAGGCAATCTACTGGAGATGCAAAACCAGAAATAGACATATTTTCTTTGAAAAAAAGTCAGTGTTTTGAATTCAGGTATGGGACAAATAAATACAATTTCTTGCATGATACAATTTGTAATGAAGCAACGATTTTGTTTTTCCATTTTTTCTGAAAATTGCCGGTTTGAAAAACAGTTGTACTGTTGTTGATTTTTTTTTTTCAACTATGGTTTCAAATTGGTAAATTATGGTTTTTATATAATGTAATGGCGATTACATCTTCTTTGTAGAATATTGTTAAGTGTACGATTACATCTTCTTTGTAGAATATTGTTAAGTGTACAAATTCTGACATTTTAGGCCAGTCTGTTAATTCAGGTTCACCGATTTACCTCACCAAAAGTTACTTTAATCATTCATCGAATTGATTAATCATAATGTATAATTTTCAATGATTTGTGGGAATTCGATTTTTGTTTTAACATTCTGAATTTCGGATATTTTTTCATTTGTGTAGCAATCGTAAAGCTCTTGAAATTCCAGAGGAATTTTTTAAAATAGCTTCTGAAGCTGGGGTGACTGTTATCAACTTGAGCAGAAACCAGTTAGCAGACATTCCCGAAAGGTTAGCCAATGTACCACGTGTCATGTAACAATACCAATTACTGTGAATCGCCATTGATAAACTGCATGTTTTAGTATTTCACTAGCCTTGCCACGAGTTACCGAGCTACACTTTTCAAGTAACAGGCTATCTTCTATCACCAATTCGATTGGATTGGCTAGACATTTGAGCTTTCTGGATTTAAGTAGTAACAGGTTTATGTGCTTGCCCGATACCATTGCAGATTTGGAAAACTTGCGGGAAATCTGGCTAAGTAGCAATAGGTTTGTCTTTCTACTATAATTCTATGTATATGCTTGAATAGGCCTACAATAGGATTTTGAATGACGAGAAACAAGTTGCCGCTTATATCTTCTCTCTATGTGCATTTAGGTTTACCCAATTGCCTCAGTGCCTTTATCATTTAACGAAGTTGGAAATTATTCTGGCGTCTGATAATGGTATTGATGGGGTGGATGTGGCTGGCTTATCCCGTTTGTCTAAGTTGGCAACACTAAACTTACAAAATAATAATATTAGTAGCATCCCACCAGAACTTGGAAATCTAACACAATTACGGTAATTGTTTACAGATTCTCTTAATTTACTACAAAAAACGCCTATTTATTTTTGTGCCTTCTGGCTTATGCTGCAAATCACAGAAAGTAGGTTGAGCATGGCGCCTTCTATAGATAACTTTCACAGGCAGACGACGCATGCTGGCTTCGCCTAGATCAGACATAGCACTTATTTCAATATTTGAGAATGAAGAAATCAGCCATATGAGCATATCAAATTTAACCCGCCACCTTCACTTGCAGATCCGTGCTTCTGGAAGGAAATCCCTTTCGCCATCCAAGGCCAGCCATTTTGACCAAAGGTACCCCTTATCTTTTGGAATATTTGAGAGACCGTATTCCAAAGTGAACTTCAGATGACTTTTATGAAACATCCACATGCAATAATAATAATGTTACTGCTGTGCAGTTTTCATTCACATAAATCAGTCTTTCTGGTTTTGTTCTACTGTACATTTTTTTTAAGGATGACAGCTTAATAGCATCTGCGAATACTAAATCATGATTAAATTATTAGTGCACAACTATTTTATTGGAATGGTTCATTATTGATGCATCTGATTGATGAGTGTTCTAAATAAGTCAGCTTTCATGGTTCCAGGACAATTCCTCTAAAATTAGTGCAGATCATGCTGCTGCTACTCGCGCTTTGTCCCTTACTTTCCATTATCTTACCTAGTGGCCATGGTTGATCAACATTAATTCCCACTTACAGTTCATGTTCCTATCCTGGTAATTCAGTGTTATAAAACTGCCATGATGTTATCAAATTCGACGAGCTCCATTTTTATGCTTCTGTAATTTGTTATTTATCCATAAATCCACTGCAACATGGCATCGACTGGATTTCAGTTAGCTATACTGTTTTCTACATAACATTCTAATATGGTCATGCTTATATTTGGCATTTCTACATTCCACTGCCATAAATCACAAATTCAGAGATTTCAAGATAATTTATTCAAGAGCTCAAATTAGTACATTTTAAACATTTAACAAAGAAATTGGAATAACTGATAACAGACCTACAGTACCTAGAGATTGAAAACACGATCTCTAGACCCATATTGGTTGTACACAACATGCCAATTTAGGAACTTGATACTGGTGGCTAAAATTTCCAATTATTGTTTGCATATATTAGATTGTGAAACTTCCTCCACAGTCAAAATAAGTCCAAACAACGAGGTGTTAAGAGACTAATAGCTACAGATCAGAACTCCCTGGCATAAAATAAACAAGTAATGAAAATTGCGCAAAATACAATTGCAAAAGACCATAAAACTAGAAAATCAACCAGAAGTCCTATTTAAAAATGAACTCTTGGTCATGCATAAAAATGCAAATGAAAACTAGTTATTCTAATTGACTAGCAGTAAACTCAACTACACCAACAATGGAAAGCAACTTTTCAGTCACACCATCACCATGGCAAAAATATAGCAGGAATTACAGGTATACATTCCTACTACAAAACATTTAAAACATACAAGGAGCTAGCTAAAAATAAAGTGGTAAGCTTAAAAAGTACATAAAAGGAAGCATGCTAATTCAATAATATATAAACTAAGAAAAATAATACATGCTAATTGTGTCCACACTAAAACATCTTTTCAACAACATACAAGGTATGTGCAATTGATAGCCATTTCAACAGATTAGCACAGGAAAATGAAGTTTTCCTGTTAACATTTATATTATGTCTAACTTGAGAAGACTAGTTAAACATGTCCTATTCAATTAATGCGACGTTTGTTTAAAATTTAGAAAATTTGGTCAATTTTGTCATCTCGTATAAATTCACTCTGCAAATAGATGTTACACTCGATTTTATACAAAACAACTGTAGTTAACAAAAATGATATTCTCTAAATAAATAAATAGTCTATTTCTGGAGTTTTGAGAAAACCTGAGTATTTTAACTTCGGTCTGAAATCTCAAACCAAAAAAATAAATCCAAAATTCATCTATTAAATTTGAAGGTTTTGAAATTTGGGTGAAATTACAACGAGAAAGATCAACTATATTCCATAATTGGTTAGTTAATGGGATTGTGCTGCTTACATAGCAATCATTAAAAGAAGTCGTAAATACAGTACAAGTTATCCAAAATATTGTAGCATTAGTATCTTAAATTTTTCCCCCCAAATAACAGCCATTCCAATTCAGACTGTTGGTAATCCTACATTAAACTCTATAACTGCAATGACACAATTCAGAAGCAGCTCCTGATGCTTGGTTTTACTTTTTTTGAAAGAATAAGTGAACGTTGGAAAATTTAAAAATCGCAGGTAACTGAAACACAACGTGATGTACTGCTTTTTTGATTTATTCTATATTTACTTTATTTTTAGAGATAAACGTGATAATATAAAATTGATTTCAATCTTAAAAGAAACGCTGGAAGAAAACTCTTGAAAGAAAAGTTTTGTTTGACATAAGGAGCTACTTTAAAACGTATTATTGTAGGCATTGCGTTATCACTTTTAATTAGTAGTATAGAGTGCAAATACAAAATTTTAATCCAAATTAATTATTCATGCTGCAACCTTTTGGACAATTACAGATTTTATTATGTTATGCAATTAAAGAGACATCAACTCAATTTTTTATGTTATTTCATGTTGAAAATTCCAAAAAGATTTACAAATTAAATTAAATCGAGAATGAAGCTAATGGCCAGCATAATATATTAAGGCCATGTTGAATGTTTTACTATTTAAGAAATAAATAACGATTTTGCTTTTTAATTGCATAATTTTTTTTAGCAATGTGAGCAGGAGCTTTCTTATCTATAGAAAGCTCACTTTGTTCCTAAATATCACATAAGCTATCACCGAATTCCCTAGAGCATTGTACTGAGGAATTTAAGGGATATTTCCGTGAAAACTTTTTAATATTCTGACCCATTTTAAAAGGAAGTTGGGTAAAAATATTCTTTTGCCATTGGGGCAATTCTACGTGAACGTGAAGTATTGAAGAGCTTTTAATACATTATTGCTTGTGAACTAGAATTGTATGAATTCAGTGGTTTGTTTACTCGCAGTCCAGGTCAGGTCAAGAAATAAAAAAATCTTACTCGATGTACTTTAGCTGAGGCCCTAGAAAAATGTATGAAAAGTAATCCTAAATTTTCTAATACCGGTTTTCCCTAATGCCAAGCGTCGGGCGCATCCACTTTGTTGAAATGGCACGTTTTCTTACTGTTGTCTAATAGTGTGTACTTCCTGCAGAAATGGAATAGGCATTGGCCGGATACCCATAGAATGGCGAAGGAACATCACAACCTTTTGGGGTAACGAGAAAAACAACATTCAGAAATAAGCATACGTGTTCAATTACTCTCAATCTTCCATTTTTTTTAGCTACAGTATTTGTAAGCGTGCATGAAGTACTGTATGACACATCGCTTAAACCAAGCAGCGCATAAAGTAAATCCAGTAGGGGATCAGAAATAACAATAATTATTGACTCAATTATCATGATCATCGTCAAGCAGGTTAGCTAAAATTACTAATACTAAATAAAGCAATTGCATATATTTAAAAGTTAGCTTCTGCGTGGAATAAAAATCATTCAGCAGGAAACTATCCGTAAATGAAGTCATACAACTTGTGTAATTAATATCAACTTATGTTTGAAATTGTACAGTATTATCATAAATTATATTCCATGTTAAATTATAATTTGACATTAACTGCGCAAATGTCGACGATGTAAATAATGTTAGCATGCAAAGGTGCTAAGACAGCTAGGGTTCCCCCAGAAATTTTATTTTTAAGTTTCCTGACCTTTCCAGGTTTTAACAAAATTTCCCTGACTAATGGTAATGTCAAAAATTTACATATTTTACAAAGTCGACACAGTAAAATATTTTTCCAAATTCACTACCGAAATTTTGAAAATTAAAATAGAAAAATTAAAAAACAACTTTGCATGAATAAATTTAAAAAATTTCAGAATCTTGTATTCAGAAAACGTAGAAAGTTTTGCAAATTTGTACTTGGAATACGTGGAGAAATTTGCAAATTTTGCAATTTTGTCCACAAAAAACGTGAAAAATTTGGTAATTTTGTCCACGAAAAACGTGGACAATTTTGCAATTTGGTCCTCGAAAAACGTGGAAAATTTTGCACTTTTGTTCTTAGAAAACGTGGAAAATTTTGCACTTTTGTTCATGGAAAACGAGGAAAATTTTACAATTTTTTTCCTCGTAAATCGTTTTTCGATGACAAACATCGAAAAACGTGTAAAATTTTGCAAATTTGTACCGGGAAAATGTAAAAGTGTTTCCAAACGGGCCCTGACTATGTTTAATTTTCCTGACTTTTTAAAAAAACGTCATTCTTCCCTGACTTTCCCAGGTCTGGGTAAACCCTGTGAGAATGACTATATGTAGCAAATGCTTGCAATGAACGTGCAATATAATAACCTCGGAATTCTTACTCTTAAATCTTCCAGTAAGAGCCATTGAGTTCATTGGGGGTGAGAATTCTTTGGTCACATAAACTTGCGAATAAGACGGGTGCGATGGACTACCCACACCAGAAAAAGCAGTTAACGGAGCAGACGATGGCAGAGGAGGGGTTTGCGGACTCGTGGGATGGTCACTAGATATTTCTATGATGACATAAAAAACAATACATGGATAACAGTGGCCCACATAAGTCACAAAGTACAAAGAGCAAAACGAGTACGATAGGGTTCTATCTCGCTTAAATTCCCAAGCAGTTATCGCCATGGCATAGTCTTCAATTAACATTTATCTGCTGCCAAAGCTCACAAAGCCTCTATTTCTGAGAACAACATTTTTTTATGAAGTTAGATAAGCTCGTTTACCTTCCCAGCCCTCTATTTCCATCAGGGTGAATTGGGCTGCCAATTGCTTAGCGTCTTCTGGGCTTCGACAAAATTGATTCGGATTCGGATTGTGATTACCCCAATTGGGTATAACAACCTACACGTAGAGGGGAGGAAATAAAAAAACAAACGATGCAACGTTTTGTTTGATTTATACTATAAAAATAGGTAGATAACATGAATGTATCCATGACGACACCATCAAAAACGCTTTGCTAACAGATGATAGACAGAGGGTAAAAGGGCGTGACCGTGTTTGTTTGGGATTTAATGAAATGGATGAACACTTCATCGTTGGCTACTTTTTTGTAATAGTTTTGGGGCGCATTACATCTAATTACTTTTAAAATGCATATGTATATAATGATACCATTTTTGGTCAACAAATATGTCTTTATTATAATTTGGGATTAAGGTTACAAGATATTATATCCATAGATAGTAAATCGCAAAAGGGGGCATTCCATGGAATGAATCTCATTTTGACAAATGCTGATTATAAACATAATATGTCCCTATCGTGAACACAGTGTCGCTGTTTATTTGTGCTATTTTAATAAGAAATTGTAAACAAAAATGATCACGGTCAATTTCAATCCAAATCGACTCTCTGCCAATTCAACTTGTTTTAAAACGTGTAGTATAAATGACAACATAATACAGAATATAATATTCAAATCTCCTATGTTGTCTAAACCGAAAAATCCTTTATCAGAAAGCTTAATTTTATTTCTAAGGCTATCTTTAAGGTTTACTGCGAAGTTAATTTTAGGCATAACACGAAACATTTTCAATAAAAACGTTTAGGTAAACACTAGGAATTCAGAATTTTAAATTAAAATTTTTATTTTACATTCAATGTCGCACGCATTGACATATAGATGGCGATTTTTAGAATCCAGTGATTTTCTTTTAATTTACGTGGAAAACATATGGATATTAAATTCACAATTTCTAGTTATTTACCTTTGCTGTCAATATGCAAAAATATGATTGAGATTTTATGCTTAAAACTATCTCACATTCCCATAATAAGACAATTGAACCATTGAAAAAAAATTGCAGCAATTATGGTCATCACTGGTCTTGTAAATAAAAGGAATATTTTAAGAAAAGTTATGCAAGTCCATAAACATGGTTACCTACCTTGTAAGCAAACAATGGTTCGGAAGTGTTACTTTGTCCTTGCTGTCTCATCATGCCCGATACCAATGTATACGTCGGTTCTCCCAAGTTGTTTTTTTGACAGAATTCAGCCAGCGCCTAGACACATTCACGTTATGATTTATTGAAGATTTGAGCTCTAGATTAAACTAATGAATTTAGGAGAACTCGTTTACCACGATTCAACGCATTTAATAGTTCCCTCTATCTCGAATGCATGTGTTGTTGAAATAAGAAATTAGAAGCGATATAGCATGAGGAGAGGCATTAGTTACAAAGTTTTAGACAAAAAACGCAATAAGCTCATGTGGAATTCATGTACATTTATCTTTCCAAATTTTAATATAAAATTTGCTCTTGTGGCGCCATCTAAATTCCACATACAGCCTATATGTCACAACATGCACGTTTAACTTTCAATGGTAACAAAGACAACGTTGGGAACAGGATGCATACACATATGGTTAGCAAACATTCAGTACGAGTTAGTATTGCTTGCATGCTGACCTGAACGGGCAATTTGCTTTGCCTTATTGGTACTTGGCTAGTCGGAACAATGTGAAGTCCAGGGTGAAAATCATAAATTCGATACTAAGTCATGCATTGTCAAATAAGAAATGTGTGAATTAAAAAAACTCTTGCTAAACGTGCAAAGTTGGTTTCCGACTCTAGAACGGCTAATATTCACCTCTGGATGACGAGATCCTCCTCCCGAATAAAATCCACGGCCGCCGCGCAATCCAGCGGCACCACGGCCTCGGCCTCTTAGCGGTGATCGCATGCCATATGACCCACGTCTGAAAGAAAACATTAATTATGCTGAATTGGAGTCGTAATGTCTTAAGTAACTAGACTAGACAAACCATAATGGATTCAAAAGCATACATAGAAAGTAAGGTTGGCATTTTTTTTTCAGGCGGAAGCAGAAATTTCCAGTATTACATATCAAAGTAACAACTTTCTACACGTATATAGGCCTATAGTTTATTCGAAAAACACGTTTTTAGTTTTTCATAAAATTTCTTATACATACATGTTTAAGAAACATATCATTCGCCCTCTAAACCGTTTACAATATTTAACAACTTTTAATTTTTGCGAAAAAAATATTTGATAAATCATTTAAAAAATGATTTCCAAATCAATTTTAATTTTCAACTTCAGTATATATTTCAGCTAGTTCTCTCGCGGGAATTTAGGATTAAGGTTTCATTTTAAAGGCTACGTTCACGTTGAAGCATTTTCCAGTCGCTTGCCAACAAGTGTCGCTTATAGTGGTAAGCGTCTGCAATACCACTAAGCGA
>JAQGAO010007232.1:0-11490 GCA_034697705.1 Ommatoiulus sabulosus
TAGAAAAAACAATACACTAAAAAGTGGTCAACATAAACAGGTGGTCACCATGCAAAGGTGGTCACTTTTCCAGGTTTCACTGTACATTGCTGCTGTCTTTCCTCGAATCTAACGGACTTGATCCGTGCTGCTCCGTAATGTGTGCAACCATGCATAGCCTTAATAGCCTTGTGTGTTTGCCGCATTGCAGGGGGCTGGCCAGGATTCTGCAGTAACAAAACAAAGCAGTAGTTACACATCCCATTTATTTATTTTTTCTTTATTCAGATAATTAATTTTGAAGAGCCATTAAATTATTTATCGTGCGATTTAACGAAATAACCATCACACGATTTGTACTGGTGAATTTAATTTTTCACGCGGTGGGGGACATAGGCCTAAGGTCTTTTTTTTTTTTTTTTTTTTACAAATTTCAATAAATTCAAATTTTTTGGCTCATATCCAGGTCATAAAAATGGCGTGTATAGTAGATTGCGGTTTGTGTGGCCATTCTGGAAATCGGCAGAAAGAAAACGTTTTAATGCATATGTGTTACATGCAATTTCACTATAAAAAACCGTGTTAACATGTTTCTTTTTTAGATATATATATATATATAGCTGGTATGTATATATTTTCATAAATTGAAAGCTCATACATTTTTGCTGATCTGATACCCGTCGTGCACGTCATGGATTATTAGTAGGCCTTTATTTTTGAAGTATATGACCGGAAGTAGTAGAGATTTGTTGCAGTTATATGCCTACTTTAATAGTGTGATAATTTAAGAAGCAATCCTTGAATTACAACGAAAACTTTGGAAAACGAAGTTATAATTGATTACAATGAATTAGATTCCACGCATTTACTATCTTTAAATTCTTCTATACATTCTTCTAAACCTTCTCCACAATGAAATAATTGACTTTTCATGATTTGGGTTCAACAAAGTAAGTTCGGTAAAAAGTATACATTGAATTTTTCGAGGCGTATTCATTAAGTTTCCGCAATCACTTTAAAAAAAACGGTTGTATGAATGTTAATGAAATTTGGTAAAGAAATACATGTAGACGTCGTTTATTATTTTTTAAAAATCTATTCTGGGAGATGCATTTTTTCCCATCGTTCTGCAGCAGTGTCTGCTGGCGTTTAAGCCAAAGCTTCCAAATCAGCATTTCTGACAGATACTGGCCGTCCACTTTTCTGAGCATCGTTCCCAGTTGTCTGTCCATTTCTGAACTTTTCAACCCACTCATAGACCGAACATTTGGACATTATTGGAACCTTAAACATTTCATAAATTTCTGCTCCTGAAATCCCTTCAAAAATTCCAAAACGAACAACAGACCGCTGCCGAGCAACTATTTCTCGAAATCCATCTTTGTTTTGGAATTGTAAGCACGTGCAATTTCTGAAACATATATTATAATGTTGAAACATGTTCAGGAATGATGGAAGAATTTTTCCAACAAAGTTTATTAAAATCCATAGAGCCGGTTTTTTTATTGATTGCGGAAACTTAATGACCACCCCTCGTACTGAATTTTACGTTGAGTTCGCTATAACTAAGATTCAAAAGGTTCGTTGTTTAAGTGTGAATTAATTATTATTATAATTTTATCGAATGGGACACCTCCAGAAAAAAAAGACAGCTGAACTTCCCACACAATGAGCAAATATTCTTTTTATTTTGGACTTATGTATTAACTCATTTTCAGTTTGTTGAAGTCTCTTGCCCCCATTCCCGATGGCTCTCCATTCACTCTAGAATGCCCATCTTGTTTAATTTCAACTTCATCACACCAAATGTAGGCTAATGCCGTAGAGTGAACTTTGCTTTTTCAATCGAATCAATAGTGCGAACACGCCTTTGATTTGGGCCCGCATTTGCCGCTAAGTTCATGGGATGACATTCACATTTTTTTGTGTTGGAAGCGCGCGCATTGTGTTTTGTGGCCAAGAATGTATCTATTTTTTGTGCCATCGTAGTAATACCGCGTGTTTCATCCATCCTAGGTCTCAGTTTGATTAGTTGAGCTTTTCATCACAATGGACACTAATTGTTTCCTTTGAATCCTGTTGTCAGCGGAGGTTGTGATGCCGCTCGGGTAAGTTGGTTAAAAAAATTGCAAATTCCAACATAAAAATTATCAACTTACATGTATGTGAGAGGCGTTGTACAACTGTACTGTTAAAGTATGGATTAATTTTTTATTTCCATAAAATCGAGTGTTGCTTCGGTATTTTTTACAAGCAATTCTTCCGAGTGGAATATAAGAAGAATTCATTACTTGCGCACCATATGTTTCATGGTTTTAGATGTAGAAAAGTCCATTTCATCGAACGTTTATGTCAAGTTTTGAGTTTCTGGTGTAACATGTACCCACAAGTCTGTCTCAAATTCGAAATGATGGTTTTTGAGGTTTTTGTGCTTATATTCTTTTGAGTGGAATTTAAGGAGAATATATATTTCTTGTGCACCATATGCTTCATGTTTTTAGATGTAGAAAAGTGCATTTCATCGAATTTGTATGTCATATATTGAGTTTCTGTAGTTTCATTTACCAAAAACCATCTAAAACTCGTGATGATGGTTTTTGAGGCTTTGGTGCCTCAAAATATATATTCATCAGAGTGGATTTTAAGGAGAATATATATTTCTTGCGCACCATATGCTTCATGTTTTTAGATGTAGAAAAGTGTATTTCATCGAATTTGTATATCATATTTTGAGTTTCTGTAGTTTCATTTACCCAAAAACTATCTAAAACTCGTAATGATGGTTTTTGAGGCTTTGGTGCCTCAAAACATATATTCTTTATAGTGGATTTTAAGGAGAATATATATTTCTTGCGCACTATATGCTTATGTTTTTAGATGTAGAAGAGTGTATTTCATCGAATTTGTATGTCATATTTTGAGTTTCTGGTGTTTCAATTATCTAAAAAACTATCTAAAACTCGTAATGATGGTTTTTGAGGTTTTGTTGCCTCAAAATAAATATTCCTCAGAGGGGAATAAATGTACAAAAAAAATTATCTCAAATTTGGGTAAATATTCCAAAATTTTCAAAATATCAGAAGCTCTGCAGTTGGTTGTTTTTCAGAACCAAATATTTTGCATACTCGCCTTAGCTGCGCTCGTACTTTAAAGAACGTATGCAATTTGCAATTTTCAAAATATTTTTTAAACTTAATGTATGTAAGAGGCATTGTGCTGTTTAAGTATGGGTTAGTTTTTTTATTTCCATAAAACGTAGACTGTGTTGCTTCGGTATTTTTGTGAGCAAAAAATATGTATAGAAATGTTTATTTAAAAAGCTGAAATTCATGTTTTTGTACGTATGTGGGATGGGGGAAGAAGCTTGATAACCAATAGGTTATTTGGGACACATGAGCAAAGTCACGTTGTTTTGGTTTAAAAAAAAATCCTCAAAATTCCGCTTGTAACAAATAACCGCTTTTGTGCGAAACATGAACGTAACCTATGACCTCAGCACTGTTAGGGTCATTCGGGTCTCACTAATTGTTAGATCATTGCCTTGCTGGAGAGAGCCAGTAAGCGTACGAAATAACTGGTTGTGCTCAATATTTCATATTTCATTTTATTTCAGGAAACTAAAAAACCTGATCCCAGAAAGTGGGTTTAATGGAAGCGGATTATACCTAAAACTACAGCAGGTCTAGGTCATTCGAGGACACTAATCCTTAATGTACTTGTATTTGAGTCCCCATTACTTTTGATGAGTAGGATGATGAATTAAGAATGTTGAAGATGGTAACGCCTGCGCTGACTGTCCTCTATTAGGAATTATGGTATGATTCTAACCTTGTGATGTACATGCACTTCAAAATGTTTGTCATATAACATTACTTTTTGACGGTCATGTCAGCGCACGTGCAAAAGTGGTTTTTGGCTCGTAGAGGTCACTCAGCATTGAAATTGAAGGAGAAGTTGCAATGTGGACTCCTTCGAGTAGAACGCTGGAAGATTCTTATCCGTCAACTTGAAATTTTTCATTGGTAAAGAAATGTGGATCTTTCTGAATTTTTTTCTAGCTAGAAAAAGTCATACTTAGATGCAGTATGAATTGAAAATGGCCTACCCATATTTAAAAGACAAACTTGAATAGCAATAGTAAAAATAAAGAAATCACTTAACCGAAATGAGAACATGGAGTCAAACCTTTAACAAAATAGAATACAAAACGATATGGTTGCATTTGGAAATGTGTTCAAACATCGCATTGATAGTTACATTTTTTGACTAGATTTTTGGGACACGATATTAAGAACATTAAGGTATGTCAACACTGGAAGAAACATAGCGGAAATTTTTGTTGATAATTGTTGCCAGTTGTTTCTGGAAATATGAACTTATGTAAGGAATTTATGGGAACAACTAGCAGCAATTTGATTTCAGTTTATGTTTTAAATTCTGTTTCGCTTTTTATCCACACTGGAAGAACTTTTTGGAGAACATAGAGGATCTTTTTGTTCTAATTGTTTCTGGAAACATGAACTTATGTAAACAATTTATGGAAACAACTAGCAGCAATTTGATTTCAGTTTACTTTAAATTCTGTTTCGAATTTTGTTTCCACTGGAGGAGCTTTTTGGAGGAATACAGAGGAACTTTTGGTTGTTTATTGCTTCCAGTTGTTTCTGAAAACATGGAATTATGTAAGCAATTTATGGAAACAACTGGTAGCAATTTGATTTCCGTTTTCTTAAAATTCTGTTCCGCATTACGTCCACACTGGAGGAAATGTTTGGATGAATAAAGAGGAACTTTTGTTTGCTAATTGTTGCCAGCTGCTTTTGTTTGGAAACATGAACTTTTGTAAGGAATTTATGTTAACAATTTACGGAAACAACGAGCAGCCATTTGATTTCAGTTTACTTTAAATTCTGTTCCACATTACGTCCACACTGGAAGAACTTTTTGGAGGATCATAGAGTAACTTTTGGTTTCTAATTGTGGCCAGTTGTTTCTGTAAACATGAACTTATGTAAACAATTTCTGTAAAACAGTTTATGGAAACAATTAGTTTCTTTATGTTCTTCCAGTGTGGACAAAATGCATAACAGAATTTAAAATAAATTGAATACATTTTTTTAAAACTTAATTGACCTTTCCAAAATAAAAGCAATTAAAATTGCAAAAAGGTTCAGAGGACAGGTCTGTTCCATCAGTCCTGTTTTTTTTTATTTTATTGGTTTTCCAACTGTTGCGGTATTATTAGTAAAAAATAAGGTAGTTGAAAATATGCTTATGAAGTTTTATACATCTTTTGATAATCTTTTTTAACCATATTTAAGATTACCCAGCACAAGAGTTCGTTTCATAAAGTTTAAATTATTGACGCATGTAATGTTTGGTTCATGTCTTTAACATTTTTTCGATAAATTCAGAGTGCATTTGATGAATTCAACGGATCCATAATATGCGGCTTTTGAAATCTTCCAAAAAACTTGTTTTGTTACGATAGAATAGATGATAAATTGTGTAAATTGTCAAGTGCCTCCTCTTATTCTCGTAATTGTGGTTCCACGATATTACTAGTTCGTGGCCTTGTCATCGTCCTTCTTCTATTATTTTTCTCATTACAATGAACGATTTTTCTATTTTTTTAACATACTTATTCTTGTTCGTGAAATTTTTTCCTTAATTTGTGTTATCCTTTTTTGCACGTTATGTTGTTTATTGCTGTTTTATGACGCCTGAGACTATAGACTATACTCGTGAAACAAGGGCAATTTTGAGAAATAAGCAACTTAAATCGCAAAAAAGGATCTTGCTTCTTTTTTGAACCACATTCACATAATTTATAGGATGAGAAAATTGAGTTCAATTTGCGTTAGAACTCATGTACCAAAATGTACTTCCGCAGACTGTTTTTTTTTAAAAATTAAGTACCATGTCTCCAATGTCACTGGTTTTAGATGGCATGTACTCCAAGTCTTGAAGGATATTGACATACATGTACTGCATCTTCACCATAGAACTAGTTGATAACAGCACAATATTGTTGTAAAAAATTAAGTTTTATAAGTTATGAAATTCATTTTGCAAATGTACGTTATAGAAGTATTCGTTGTGAGCATTTTTAGAAAATTTCAGATTAATCAAATATTTTTGATAATTATTTGTTATATGTAAAGAAGGTTAACAGTGGGGAAGTAGTAACTTGCACATCAACACGTGATCGAAATGAGAAAACTTCCAATTTCGAAATTACTTGCGAAGGAACAAAACAGTAAGTGAGACGCTTCTCTAAAAATGGTCACACAGAGGTCTATGACATGTTCAAAAAGTCCTGGGTCTTTTAGAATGCAAATCATGAAAAATGAAATGTTATAATTTTTCAATTTTAAAAACATAAATGAAGTGTAATTACTTCCAGTTTGAAATTTTCATTTTTAAAAGCTGATTAAGGTTAGTCAATTGCTCAGAAATATACGCTTAACTTTTCGGACAAGCCTAAACTTGCCTGAAATTCGGCAACAAATTGCCATGTGTATGACGGACTTATCTATTCACACTCTATTTAACAAAAATTATCCATAGGAAGAAGAAAATTTTCCAAAATAATAAATTATACGCTCAAGACCACATAGGCTACATGTGGATGATTTCATTGTCTTCATCAAAAAAAGTTCTTAATATTCAGTAATTAACATGCAATTAACATTAATTGCTGATTATTAAGAACTTTTTTGACCATCATTCGAGCATTGCGAAAAGATTTTATCTCGCAAAATACAAACACGGAAATACCGAACAAGTGCTTGTAAATCACCCAGGAAGAAAGTTAAGTTTATATTCGCACCAATTTAGGATCCACATGTTAAAGTCTACAATTTGCATAATAATTATGGACTTGACAAGAGGCCGGTTTCATTTGGGAGTGATATAAATGACGCTATCGCTCGGTATTATTTTATCTCAGGTGAGAAGAAGGCATTGTTTATTCCACTTTTGAGTTTTAAAAAAAAATTGGGGAATGAAGGTGCAATTACAGAAGATCAAACCAGTTCAAGCTGCGGTGATATTTGAACACGTACATGTAGTTATTTCATTTTTTTAACACATGCATCTCAACAATTGCATTATCAATCGATTATTCACGCCGATAATATTCATCGATGTGAAATATGCATCTGCAATTTTCATAGCCTTTAAGTAGGTTACTTTTTACTCAAACATCATTTTGATAATCGATATGGAACCTGTAGCTCCTCAGGTCTTCACTCTCCCACGCGGTTACTTTATATGCCAAAATCGTTCTTTTGCTAAACATAAAATGACGATTGTGGTCGGCTAATTAACTAGGAAATAGGTATTCAATGCAAATTAGCTTCAAATTTTAAGAAAACGAGACAGGGTTATCTGTTTTATTTCAAAAGTTAAGAGTTAGTTGCCAAGTTTGCAACGCAGGTATGCACATTTGACCAGTGAAATAAGTAATACCTACATTATTTGCATCATTGGAAAGAATATAAATAGCCGCAGATTCACATAGGTATACATAAAATTTGTGTTTTGTGAGGCTCCAAAAGGAATCACTTAAAAAGTCCATATTATGGCTGAGAAGGTTCACGAAGAGGAATGACAATAAATGAGACAAGCCAAGTTTTCAAATTTAAAATTAAACTTTTATTTCCAAAAAAAAAGTATTAAACAGTTTAAAGTAACTGTGTATAAGTGGAAAAATGTATATGTAGATAGAGATCACTGAATCGGTCCTACGATGTATATACATGAACCTGTTTATGTACTGTAAGTGTGACAAGTCATTTTACTTGTCACCAAAACCTCATGAGTCACTGCATACATTGAATCGTCTTCCAGAAGAACTTATTACTTGGGCACCATATGCTTCATGTTTTTAGATGTAGAAAAGGCCATTTCATAGAATTCTTGCGTTTAATTTTGAGTTTCTTGTATTTCATGTGCCTAAAGAATGTCTCAAACTCGAAATGATAGTTTTTGAGGTTATGGTGACAAGTCAAACATTCTTCCGACTGGATTTTCAGAAGAACTTATTATTTTGGCACCATATGCTTCATGTTTTTAGATGTAGAAAAGTCCATTTCATCGCGGCTTTTTTTGTCAAATTTTGAGTTTCTAAAGTTTCATGGAAAATCAGAAGCATGGCATCAAGGCGTCAGAACTTTATTCTTTCGATCTGCAAGTGGTCAGGCCAAACTTTTAGCAGACGCTTAAAATCAATGGGATACAAATCATGCAAACGTGCCAAAGACCACATAATTGTAAATTTCAAATTTGCAATGGTAGTACAGGCCTGCATTGACTCAAGAACAGTGATACACCATGATCTACCATTGTGCAAATGCTTTTCAATATGTTTTAATAAAATTTATGTTTTAAATGAAGCCATATGTAACAACTGTTCACAGTTAATGATCACATTTGACAGAACTTCAATTAGCGATGTGGACATCTTAGAATTGTTTGAAATTGTAAGATTAGTATATGTTTGAGTATTTCGTTATCGAAATGAACAACGTTCCCTTTTCAAAAATCTCAATTAAGAACAGGCACAATTATATCGTAAATTTGAAAGTGCTAAATTCGACAAGCTTTCCACAACTAAGCTGGAAAAACTAGTTACACACTTTCATGGCGTCTTGTCAACATCAAGCATGTTTTCTGCGAGGTCTGGATCGACCAGGATATAAACTGAACTCAAGCAACTCCGTAAACATCTACATCACTTCTGCCTTCATTAAATGCAATTAAACTTTTATAAAGTCCTACGGTTCATACTTGTCCCATTTTCAAGTCACAATCGTGCGAAATTTCCGTGTCACAGCCACCAACTCCCTCAAGCCCTCAATTTTGATGATCATTGTGGTTCCATGTTATAAGGAACCAAAGTCGTGACTGTTTTGAACTGCTTTATGTCACACTATACACTTGTGCATACGCAACATACATGTATGTTTTGTTAAATCATTTATTTTTCCTTCAGGTCGGTAAATACATGAAGATTTAATATAATTTTGATCTTATATGCACCTCCTTGACTGCCATCTTATTTTTCAAATAGAGTAAAACCTGGAAAAGTGACCACCTGTTTTTTTTGTGTACATTTCTTGCATAAAAATTCTCTGTATAGTGACCAGTGACCACCTGTCTATTGTGTACAGTGACCAGTGTGGGTTGTCTTTTTTGCCATTTTTAAATGTTCAATGTAGGCTACCTTGTAAAGTGACCAGATAAAAGATGAGTCCCATTGCATCTTTCTTTAACCCATGGACATGATGATTCTGTACTTTTTTGGTTTTGGGTTTTTCTTCTACATTTATTACAGTCTACTTGTATAAGTACAGTGTACAGTTCATTATTTTAATGTATTTCACGCACTCTTTGTATAGTGACCACCTGTGTACAGTGACCAACTTTGCATTTTCTTTTGGTGGTCACTCTTAACAGGTTTCACTGTAAATTTAAATGCACGGTGTAAATGCATTACAACAAACGCGTGGTAAAATACAGTGACAATACTGTCACGTAGCCGGAACTGCAGAAAGCTCGGAGATCGCACCACAGCTTCAAAAGTGACAATGCTAAAATGTACTAATTCTGTGGTTCATTCATTATCTTCATTAGGCTGATCTTCATTAAGAGATAATGCAAATTTGATGCATTGCAACGCATGATAAAATCCAGTGACAATAATTACTGTCACATATATATCCAAAACTGCAGAAAGCTCGGAGATCGCGCCACCGCTTCAAAAATGACAACGCTAAAATATACTTCTTCATTCATGTTAAAATACAGTGACAATACTATCACGTATAGCGGGAACTGCAGAAAGCTCGGAGATTGCTCCACCGCTTCAAAAGTGACACAACGCTAAAATGCAATTGTTCTTCATATGAGATGATGCTAATTTTCAATGCTGCGTGGTGTGATGCATTTGCAACGCACAAAATGAAAAATGTTGCGTCAGATTTGAAACTGGGGTGCGATATATGTCATTTTTTTTCTGTATGTAGGGTTGTCCAAAGATTGAATATATTAAAAGTGTGACACTTCTGAAGCGACAGGGTGCCATCACCTGAAGATGCACATGGCTCACATTCTAACTGTCGCTGCTCCGTTTGTCGCACCGTTTCTTAAAAGTGACACATCTCAACATTTTTCATTTTTAGCAAGTTCCAATGAATACAGTGCCAAATCTGTCATCTAACAGAAACCATGCTATACCTGGGATGTGTCATTTTCAGTGGACACAGAACAAACGAGACGATCTTAAAAGCAGAAGCTGCCAAATTTTTGACTTGTGTCACTTCATCCGGGATAAAAAGCATGGAGAGAGGAAACCAAAAACAAGGTGAGGATGCTCTTACCGGTCAATGGAATCGGCGTTTGCAGGCAGCGTTGCCGGATGGACGTCAGGCGTGACGGGCTCTAGACGCGGAGTGAAAACAACGTTTCATTAGACAAAAACGCACACTGGAAATCACGCCAGGTCGGAGAGGGCAAACCCCGAGCTAAAAAAAACGAGCTAAAAACTCAAAAAATTTGGACGATGGACTGCTCCAGGCGCGCGTCCATTGTTCCATCCCTTGAAGCCCCAAAGGCGCCGGGGCCATTAGCCGCCAAGCCTTCAGCCGATCCGGCTGGAAATTGGAATGGAACGCACGATTTTAGCGGGATCGATTCCCGGTATACTTTTCACAGATTTCGGGAAATAAAAATCGCACCTTTTTTTTTCACGACGTTTTCGAAAATGCGCGATTCGTGAGGGCGCTCGAGTTTTTTTTCGGCTAGGGGGACCGAAAAAAGGTCAACAGTCGCGTTTCTACTTTCTCCAAATCGGCATTCGAACTTACGTTGGAACGTGATTTTCGGTTGTTTTCCGTCGGCCGTCGGCCATCGTTTTTTTCAAAGCGCGCACACGCACACACACACTGGCTTCCCCGGCTAATTAGATCCGTTCGTCCGACACGATTACGCGATTTGCGTGCATTTTCACTGGCACATTTCAAGCAGACGCCCGCCCGAAGACAAAGTGGCGACAGGGAGGAGGTTGTTTCGGGGAGGCGGTTCTCCCTGCCTGCGCCCCCTGGCGGCCGACGGTTGCGGCTCGTTGAATAATGGCTTCGTCCGAAGCTCCCCCCTGCAGGGTCGTTCCAAAAACGGCCGTTGAGGAGCGCTGAGGAAGATCCCCATGCTAGATGGCGTTGCGCGCGTTGTTTTTCTGTTTTCAGAAAATTCTCACTCTTGTATAGTCGGTGTTTAGCAAAAAAATATAAATTTTGGTTGCACAAAGGGTGTTGGGAAACTGCAAATTTGTGTGGGACATGAGATCACGGGGAACACCAATGGACCTTATAATGATATTAAGGGGGACTCCTATGGTGCGGTTCGCACCTACTCCCACCCCACGTGGGTCGTTCCAAAATCGGACGTTTTTTCCCATTGGTGGAATGGGAAAGATGGCCCGCTCCACCAAAAAGCAACCAAAACAAG
>JAQGAO010007233.1:0-11489 GCA_034697705.1 Ommatoiulus sabulosus
CTGATTTTACCGACAGGAACAATTTAACACCTTTGTGCCCTATCCATGCATTCACCGACCATTCATGACCCAGAAAGAACCACAGCAGAGACAAAGAATTTCGCACTTGCTTAATTATCACAAAATGTGCAAAACTAGGGCAACCTGTGCAGCTACAGGGGATTAACTTCAAAAATTAAAGGATGTAGCTTTAATACCCTTTCTTTGATCCGCCGCCTTTCAGACCCAAATACCTCTTCAAGTTGCAAAAAATTTCCTAAAATTTTCATTTTTTTCTGGGGGGGGCCAGACAGTCATCTGGGGTGGGCCAGGCCCACCCGGCCCCATAGCTAGTTACGCCACTGGTTCTCACTAGTTTTTCTACACAAAGATTTAATTTGTAAAGTGCGCCAAACCACGTTTTTGCTTGGCTGCTCTCATGACGTCATCCCTCTGACGTCACACGGATGACGCACCATGCTAGTACTATGCCCAGTACAAAGGTACGAGATTTGGCCGCCGATTTAAAGGCCGCTTCGAAGGCACGATGCTGCCATCTTTGAGCAGCTCTCGACACGACAGCCACGTGCTGGAAAAACGTGTCTAGTTTTCGGTCAACGGCGTCAGAAAAACACCTGTCTCGGACGATTCGGTCATCTTTTAGTTTGCACAAGCATAATTCAGCGATCATGGAGCATAATGGATTCGCAAACGGCTGCTACGATGATGATTTAAAGGACGGTGTTGACGCCCAGACATTATTCGATGGCGGTGAAGGATTGACTTATAAGTAAGATATATGTTCTACCTGTCATTCTACACGTCCTTTTTCTTGGGCGTTTTGAAATAGGCCTAATTCTGTGCTTCTACCGAAATTCGTACAAATTTCCCGTCGAGCTGTAGTATTTCACGTTGTTCAGTCATTTTCCAGTTTGTTTGATGTAAAGGAGTCTAAAATTTGTAAAATCTTTGAAAAAATTGGCACGTTATCGTATGGTTTCCGCAATCCTATATGAATGCATGTCGTGACTTGTATTTTTGTCTCAATTTATTTTTCTCTTGTGAATACATCATTTGTACGAACCGATTTAGTCATTTCAGGCTAATACGCACCTACGTAAGCTTCCTGCACAATTCCTTTTAGGTTGCAGTCTCGTATTTTTATTACCCTTGCAATCGGGGCCTGTGCCAAAATATGTAGGTGCGAGTGCACTTGGCTCACTGTTTTTGTTTTTTTCTGATTTTGGTAAGCGACCTGCAGAAAGGTGCACCGACTCTTGCAGGAGAGCAACTGTGCCAAATTTGGGTTCTCTGTCCAGGTTTCAGCAGTGCATGGATGGTATAGAGTAAAGATCAAGGCGCCCAGACTCAAGGCTAGACTCGAACAAGTCTGTTGATGGCAATTTCAAGATAGCTAATGCCTGGATCACTGCACTTTGTTTTGTCACTCAGAAATGTGCAGTTTTTGATGCTGATGCAACTGAGGTTGAGTTTCAAGTTTCTGCAACGATTTAAATTCGGGCAGTCTGTGTTCCTAGTTTATCAATTGGAAGTAAAATCAAGCTAACGCTGTTTTATATGCTGGCTTGTCACAGTCTGACCGATGTATTTTACCCGATTTGCATTGTTTGTGCTTATGTAATTGCTGATATGACAAGCTTTTGCAAGCAAGGCATGTGTTCCGGTTATCCGGGACAGTTCTGGCCAGTATTGACTGATATGACTAATAAGTTTCCCGAATTGTAGTTTTTTTTGCCTTTGATATGATGGCCAAGGGCTATTCACCATGGAGGTCATTATTTTTGATTAACAGTTCAGGAAGTCCTTGTTTATCTGGCAGGGTTGCTTCCTGGAAGCTGGTACATTGCACAATGCAATTGGTAGTTTGTCCTCATATTCATGATTTGTGATGATCTGGATTCAGTAGCTTACCCTCGTTCAAGGTTCACCCCAACATTCACAAAAGCGACCAAAACCTGTTTATTGTATATATTTCTTTTCAATACTTCTGCGCCTTTTAAGGGAATAAAATTTCTTTTCAAATTCAAGGTAAATCCAAGAAATGTGCTTGGAAAAGTACTGGGGCCGAACCTTGAATTAGATTGGTTATTCAGTATTTACTTCATATATTGACTTAATTTTACTTAATTTCAGAAAAGGGTGGTTTATATTTAGTATGTTTTAAAAAAGGTATTTTATCCTTGGCATTAATTTGAAATTGAAGATTAGCGACCATTAATTTTGATGCTTTACTGAAATATTCCAGACCCAGAATTTTTGCAAGCAAACTGTTTCGTCAGTTTGTGGTAAGCCTATTTTCAGAGCGTTGCCCAAGCTTTATTGCCATATTTAATTATTGTGCACTTCATATTAAGTAGAGCTGATGGATGTGCCATTCATGTTTTTAAAAGCATCAGGTTTGGCACGCAATATGTCAGTTGTTTGAATTAAGAGTGGTTATTGATTGGCTTTCAGAATTTTCTGGTTGGATTGTATAGCGAGTAAATGTAGGGCTCAGCTTATACTCCGTGGAATTAGGAGATAACTCACGATTGCCAAATAATAATTCTAATGGAATGAATTTTCTTGAATAATTAATATATAGATAATGGCTCAAAAAGTGTTTCATGCACATGTAGGTTCGCTGTAATATATCATAAATTAATTTAATATATACAGTATATACATGTATATATATATATTTGATTTTTTTTTACATGTACATGTTGACCATATCTATACATGAATTTAACATATAATTTGATACATAAAACAAGTTCTTGGTATTGAAATATTCATTGCTTGTTAGTTTATCTGTTTACATTTTCTTATTCTTATATTTTTTTAAATTTCAGCGATTTTTTAATATTGCCTGGATTTATTGATTTCACTGCTGATAAAGTGGTAAGCTATATTTTTGACCTGCAAAAGTGATGCAGTTAATATTTGGTGCATTGGGTGATGACATGAAAGCTGAGTTGACAAAACACAATACAGTTAATTATAGCGTTCGCAATATGCATGTTATCAGTATGGTTAAATATTGCGAAAAATAATTCATTTCTGATGTCAATTATCAATTCGAGCAAACTCATGATGCCAGATGGTGATGCAGGCATGATGTCAAGCATTTTTATATTGATTTAATAATATTGAGAGCTGAGATGATAAAATTACATTAATAACCCTAGAAAATGTAATATTTTGATGTAGGAAAATATTTGTCTATCATTTGATTAGATTTATAGATATGAATTTTTAAGGGCAGGTGATGTTGCCATTATTCATCATTATATGCCTGACTATATTATACTTTTTCATATTTCATCTAAATAAAAACTATAGAGATGCATCTATGCACCATCTTGAACAATTTGCATCATTTTTGCAATTTGGTTGAATTCTTTTTGGACTATATCTAACGTCAAATAATATTCATTGTACTTGTTTTATTTTTATGACAGAAACTACAATCACGTCTTACAAGAAAGATAACGATAAGCACACCTTTGGTTTCTTCACCAATGGACACTGTCACTGAAGCTGAAATGGCAATTGCAATGGCGGTAGGCTTCATCAGTTAATACACATATTGAATTTTTCCAGTCTCGTACGTCTGTAGCGGTTATGTTTATTTTTGCAATTATTTTCAATTTTTAGTCAAAATAGTCTCAGCATTAAAAGTTTCTTTACCAAAATTTGATAATTATTTGGCTTCAGTTTACTCTCCATTACCAGTAATTTTTCTTGCAAATGTGGAACTCAATTATCACAAGCATTAACACACAGAAGTGCAAGTCCAATCTCAATTACTTCCCATTATACATTGTACAAGCCTGAAAAGGGCTTGGCAGTTTGCCATTAAATGTTCTGTAATAATGCATCTTCTGTAAATGCCATCCCTTGTCATTCTTTTGTCATTTGGCCCTACCTGGTAGAACCGCCACAGTTCTTTCATGCTGGAATGATGTCCATTAATTAAATATTAAATTTTTACCATAGTGATAGACACCCTTTACAGCCAGTGTCATCATCTCATTATCTGTTGATGCATTTTAAACCTTTAAGGTGTATCTTTGAAGGTTTGATTCGTATGACAGATTTAATAAGTAGTCTATGTTGGTGCATTTACAAGAAAAATAATAGCAATGAAAATTGATGGAAGAAATTGCCGTTTTCTATAAAAAAATATGCTTAAACTTCTTCTTTAATAGATTTGAATGAAGCCTGGATTTAGTCAACTAAAGATGTATGCTTTAAGTACTATTTCATAAAAAAATAATTAAAGTTTGTTTTGTCTTGGAGCTGTCAATATAACCAAACAAATTGGAATATCTTATTCGCATTTGTACCATATTCTAGCTACACTCGGGCTACATGTCAATATTTAATTAATCATCCTAATGTTGACTTTCAAAATCTGGATTTTTCCGTATTCCATGTCAGCTCAGCTCAACCTTGGCATTGTATCAGGAAACAATTTCTAAGGCTTACTTTTTCTTTCAGCTCTGTGGTGGCATTGGGATTATCCACAATAATTGCTCACCAGAATTTCAGGCCAACGAAGTCACAAAAGTGAAGGTTCGTTAAAAAATAACAGTTGCTTTTATCTTTGTTATTTGCCAATATTCAAAATGTTCTTCCAATGGTTTTGTTAGAAATACAAGCACGGCTTCATTCACGATCCATATGTTCTTGGACCCAAAAACAAAGTTAGAGAAGTGTTTGTGGCTAAGAAGGAAAGAGGATTTGCTGGCATTCCCATCACTGAAAATGGGGAGCTCGGTGGTAGACTAGTTGGAATTGTCACGTCGAGAGATATTGATTTTATGTCAGCAGAAATGTTGGATGCCCCACTCTCTCAGGTGATTTTTCATTAGCGTTTTTAAAAATTGAGCGGTCATTTGCTCAGTGATTGACAGAAAATTATTTTTATTGATTTTTAAAATTAATTGCAGGTAATGACAAAAGAATTGGTCACAGCACCTGCTGGAGTAGGGCTAGCAGAGGCAAATGACTATCTTCAGAAAAGCAAGAAAGGTACAAAAGATTGAATTTTGTTCATTTCACTAATTGTGTGAATTTTGTACAAGCTATTCCTAAATTATTTGTAATCCATGTTATTAGATGTGGCAAATTAACCACCATTATTAGGATTTTATTATGGGTTTGCTAACTGAAATTAACATTTTGCATATTTTATGAAAGTTTCTGTAAAATAATCTAAAATTGTCAATTGTTGATTAAAAAGAGGAAATTGATACAATACTTTCTATCAACTTTCCGTTTGTATCATTTTGGGGGCATTTAATGTTAAGTTTTTGTTGTTGTAAACTTGCATATTGATATGTGGAAATATAATATTGTGTGGATATTATGTAGGTAAACTTCCAATTGTCAACGAACGTGGAGAGCTGGTTGCCCTTATTGCAAGGACAGATCTTAAAAAGAGCCGGGATTACCCACTAGCTTCAAAAGACTTGAACAAGCAACTTCTTGTGGGAGCCGCTGTTGGTACCAGAGACTCAGATCGGGAGAGGCTGGACTTGTTAGTGCAAGCTGGAATAGACGTAGTTGTTTTGGTAATTTTTCCCTAGTGGTTTTCATGCAACGGTTTTACTATGGTCTTAACAACGGGTTTTAAAGTTCATACCGTTTTTTTTTTCCTAAATTATAGGATTCCTCACAAGGAAATTCCATATTTCAAATAAATATGATAAAGTACGTCAAGTCGAAGTACCCACAGCTTCAGTTGATTGCCGGCAATGGTAAATATTATTATATCTGAAATTATGAGAATTTTCGTCTGAAATTCATTGCTTTTTTGTTTTTAAATTGTAGTTGTGACTACATCTCAGGCCAAAAATTTGATCGAAGCTGGTGCAGATGGGCTTCGTGTGGGTATGGGAAGTGGCTCCATTTGCATTACTCAGGAAGGTGAGGTTGATTGATAGTTTCTGAACTTTTAAAAAATGACATAGGTACTGTAGGTTTACATAATTTGTTGTGCATTTATGTGATGTTTTCTTTCATTACCTGGAAAACTTATTTCTCAAGCTTTCTAGGGAATCTTTTTCCAACATTAGTCGGAAGCATCAAATTTTTGTCTTGTCAAAATATTAGCATTTTTATTGATGAACAGAAATTTGTAAGATATCATGTGATTTTGTTTCGTAGAAGATATATAATTATCGCGCGTTATTTCTTTTGGGTTAAAATAATGACATCACATATTTTTTTCTGTGTAGTCATGGCTGTTGGGCGTCCACAAGCAACAGCTGTTTACAGGGTGGCCAAGTATGCTTCCAAATATGGAGTTCCAGTCATTGCTGATGGTGGTATTCAGAATGTTGGACATATAATTAAGGCTTTGTCGCTTGGAGCTAGTGGTGGTGAGTCCTGTTTAATATTTTTTGGTATATCAAAAAGTTTGATTGCAGCCTTTTTAAATGGAAAACATTAAATTAATTCAATGATTTCAGCATTGATTTTGAAATCATGTTTTTGAAATTGCATCAAACAAAGATAAAAATGTTCCACATTTCCTTTAAAACCTGATTATGCATTTTCTTACAGTAATGATGGGTTCATTATTGGCTGGCACTACAGAAGCTCCTGGCGAATATTTCTTTTCCAATGGCGTTCGACTGAAGAAGTACAGAGGCATGGGCTCTCTGGAAGCCATGGAGAAGAAAGAGGGAAAGGGTTCTGCATGCAACCGCTATTTCCAGAGGTAGAAATTAATTTTTTTAAGATAAAGCTTGGTTTTAAATCAGTCTTAATCACTCGCTATTAACATTTGCTTTTTGAGTTGTTTTCTTGTTGCCTGATGTCTGCTAACTAGTTAAACAAGGATTTACAGTTGCTTTGCTCTCTTTCGTTGTTGTATTTGGGATGATGTGTGTTGCATGGTGCGGAAACAGATTTTTTGAAGAAGAATACCCAACGTGGGACAAAGATTTTTGGTATTACTGCTTATATGCATGATTCAATATATGCACCATGCCCCGGCCCCTTATCAGTGTTCTATCCACCATTTGCACGCAAGGTTATTCTTAAATTGTATAACATAAGCGAAAGGGTCAAAATCACTTGCTATGTGTTTAGTACTGGGAAATGGAACTAAACGTTGTATGAAGAAAAAGCTAAACCATAAGCAATGCAAATTACGATTTAGTACAATTTTATTGTATGTTATTTCTAAAATACCCAGGTTATTTCCCATAAGTTAGACTATTTTATCCATGGAAGTTGTTGCATAAAATGTATTACTCTAATTGTCATATTTCTTTTCATTGAAAATGTTTGGAAGCTTGTTACTCAGGTTTCACTCATTGGAAACATTTGTTACAAAACTTTCAAGTGCAAATTTAATGGATTCAAAATTCTACAAAAGTTTCAAAAGATGCCATTTAATAACCACCATCTGGAAAGGGCTTATGCAATCCCCCAAATTTGCTGGAACCACAGCTTATTTGACGATTTTGTGCCGGGAAACTTATTTTTGAAGTCCCTGCAATAACTGTAATTGTTGTGATGCAAAAAGCTTAGTTGTTTTGATATGTCGGTTGAAAAGTATTTTTAAAAACGCCCTAGGAAACTAAAATCTTTGATAATCATGGTTAATATTTTTTGCTCTTTCTGTAGGGGATAAATAGCAAAGAAATTGCCATCTTTTACTTCTTCAATATTGTTATGGTTCCGTTTTTAATTTTCTGTCACATTTTCTTTTTATCTTTTTTCTATTTATTTCTCTTTTTATTTAATTTTATTTGCATTAATTTTCATTGCCATTTTATGGCTATTTTATTTTTTTTAGATTTTTAAGACTTACTAATAGCATTATGTTAGAAGGTTTCTACTTCAACTATCAATAATGGATGGCATATTTGAATTTTTCTTTCTTGAACTAAGTTCTTTAATCAATTGTATGCTTGCATGCCAATTCACTTATCCCTTGTTTGTTAAATGCAGTATTTTAACCTAAAAGCCAGCTTTGCATGATATTGATTTTCTGGAATGTTCAATTTCTGTTATTTTGTTGATGAACTTTTGCACCATCTTGGTTATTTTTTATCAAAAGACAGTTAATCAATTTATTTTCACAATTAATCGTAATCGTTTCAAAGGGTTTAAGAATCCAGATTATAATAGCCTGGATTCTTGAACCCTTTGAACAAATTATTTCCAAAAGTTGGAACATAATTTTAGTCTATATCAATGACTTCTGCTGATCATGCTGGTACAGTTTTACTCTGCCTATTTTTAAATAAAATCTGTGCTAATTTTTTCATTTCTCAGTGAAACTGATCACATCAAAGTTGCTCAGGGTGTATCTGGTTCAATTGTTGACAAAGGCTCAATTCATGGATTCGTACCGTACCTGATTTCTGGGCTTCAGCACGGTTGTCAAGATACTGGGTCTTTGAGCTTGGATATTTTAAGGTACAATAACGAAAATATTACATTTTATAAAAATCTGTCATCGTTATTGCTCATGTTTTTTTCTTGTACTTAGATCAAAGATGTATGCTCATGAATTGAGATTTGAGAGAAGGTCGCCGTCTGCCCAAATTGAAGGAAATGTTCACAGTTTGCATTCGTAAGTATTGTTTTTATCAGTTCTGCATATGTTAAGAAGATTTTCTTGTGTACCCCATGCATGATGGGGCAGAGATATGCTAAGAGCGAAATATTCCATTTCGTTGCTTAGCTGGAGTAGTTTTCTAGTAATTTTGGGGGAAGTTTTTTCAAACTAATGTTGTTTTCTATTGACCTGACTTTTACAAATTTCTGTTTTTCAGCTTCGAGAAGAGGTTATATTGATGGAATTATAATTTTTTGTGCCACTTTTTATTCTGCATTAACTATGAAGAATCGTTGGTAATTTTAAGTTTTTGTCAAAACTTTGTACAAACCCTATGGGATATGGTTGGACTAAGTAAGGATCATGGCAAATTTAATTCTATTTACTTTTCAATTCTTCTTCACTGTTTTATTTACTATTGTCCTTGGTTATTATGTACCATGTTTTTATTGTACTATCTTTCCTCAGTTTTTTTAAACACTCATTTCATCACTGCAATAGTGACGTTCTTATATGTGAGTTTACCAAAATTCTTTTTTATGATTAAGTTTTTGTAGGCTGCTTTTGTTATTGTTATAAATATAGAATGGTGCTAGGAAACGGTGCCAAACAATGACAGGCTGATATGTAACATTTGAAAATAATCAAATGCATTTATATGAATTTCCAAAGTATGATTTTAAGGTTTTGAAAACTTTAAAGTTTAAAATTTTTAACCAATCAATTCAACAGCCTGTTAGTGTAATTTTTTTATTAGAAATCAATTTAGTTGTAATTGTATGAGTGTTTTTAAATTTAATTGACTTTGATTGTTTTCTTGCAAGGGTTGAACTTCTACATTCCATTAATAACTGAAAATAACCATGGTAACTGGTAATAATTGCTTGTATCCGTATTGTTAACTTAGGTTTGACTTACGATTAATTTTCGTTGTTTCTATGACAGTGACTTGTATGGACAAGCATTTTGTAACCGCTGAATTTCCAAATTTGTAAATTTGTCATCCTGAATAATGTCTTAAATAAAACACGTCTGTAAACTGTACCAAATTCAAGTTTAGGATGAGACATTGTTGCCCATTTATACTGTTGATTTGTTATCCATTTGGAGAACTTTTTAGACAGCAGGTCTGCAGCACACAAAGCTACAGTTATAAAAAAAAAAGCATTTGAACAGTATGAAAATTGCTGTTTTCTAAAAAAATAAATGGTGTCAATTTTTTTAAATTATGTAACAACCACCAGAATTTTTTTTAAAATGAATAAATTTATTTTGAATTAATAAAAACGAATAATTTCATGGCAAAAAAAGTATTTGAACATCCGGCTTTACAAGTCAACCATGTAAGTTATCTGTTAGGGAAAAACGATTGGTTGTTAGCCTTGCACTGAAAAATCCAAAAAGAACTTTATAAATGTTTAGCAAAGACATTGCCACAGAATTAGGGAAGGTTGGGATACAACAAACTATCAGAAGTATTCTAAATTATCAAGATAATGGCTGTTTCGTAACTCGCAAAACATCCTCCATAGACTTTGGCGTGGGGGTGACAGTGGTATGTTTTCGGGGCTGTATGAAATATGGAGGAGACGGAAATTTTTAATAAATGTGATAGTTTGTAGTGTTCCAACCTTCCCTGATTCTGACGCAAGGGTTTTTTAACAAACATTTAAAAAGATCTTTTTGGATTTTTCAGTGCAAGGCTAAAAACCTGTCGGTTTTCCCTCACAGATAGCTTACATGGATGGCTTGTATAGGAGGGTGTTGAAATACTTTTTTGCCATGAAATATTCGTTTTTATTAATTAAAAATTAACTTATTCATTTTTAAAAAATTCTGGTGGTTGTTAAATAATTCTGGTGGTTGTTAAATAATTCTTGTATTGTAAGTGTTATTATAAATGTAGTTTTAAAAATCTACACCATTTATTTTTTCAAAAAACAGCAATTTTCATACTGTTCAAATACTTGTTTTGATAACTATGTTAACTTCTATTCAGGCTTGTGTTTAATAAATCAACATTGATCTGATAAATACATGAACTGATCAAGTAAAAAATTCTGAAATTTTCTAAAGATTTCTAATTATTAATGATAATAGTAATACCGGTACTCAAAAAACATCTTTAATTATTTCCCTCATTTATTTTGTATTCAAATTTGCTCCTAACGCATTTAAAGGGACCAAACATTCTGCTTGGAGGCTGGAAATTTGTTACAACATACAGTTACAAATGCCCAATTCTTGAAGGCGCCCATAAATGGGAGTTTGTGCTAAAGAAAAAAAAAACAAATTCCATTAATGTAAGAATGCATAGCGCTAAAATGTGACATATCAGTACTGGATTTTTCTTCATGTGAAGAAAGTAAGTAGTTTGTTGTATGGTATATTTAATTTATTATATCAGAATTAATTTATACCTTAATTTCATGAAACATTTAAAAGTAATTGCCATATACATACTAAGTAAATACAGTAACTTGATATTGACAGAAAATGTCATTTTCATGAATGAATTTTTGAAAATTACTGTTAAGTTTATGTCGAGGAATTAATTTATACAGATAACTTACTTTCACAAATTTAAATACTCAATTGTAATTTTAATTTAAATCTGCCAGAATTTACTCCATAAATGTAATAAAAAATACTGCAGCTGTTATTTTAGATTTAATTTTAATTCATTAATTATTCAAATAATTTGATAAATTGTTAATTATATATTAAATAGATAAGTGGTATTGAAGTGGGGAATGACTCCCCGTTCAATTGGTAGCGCCCCCCAAACGGGGGGTCCGTCTCAAAGGACTACCGGTAAGCTACAGTAATCCAATCCAATCCTTCGATTCGTTTACAAGCGCAGGGCGTGGTTGAGGGCGAGTTGATATCTGCAAACCAACAGGGGACGCTGCAGTGATTTTCC
>JAQGAO010007234.1:0-11485 GCA_034697705.1 Ommatoiulus sabulosus
TATAGCGTTAGACATTGGGAAGGCAGCCTTTGAAATATTTTTCTCCCCGAATTTGAATGATAATAACTTTTCTCGTTATAGCAGAAATTATTCAATCGCAGAAAATCGTAAAGCCGGCCATTCACGAGGAAACTTACATCTGGAAATACGACCTGTTCAAAAAGTTTTTTAGAATGTGAATTACGAGAAATGAAATGTTTTAATTTGTCAATTATTAAAACATAAATGAAGTCTAATTACTTTCAGCTCGAAATGTTACTTTTTTAAAAGCCACGGTTAGTAAAATGCTCAGAAATATGCGCTTGACTTTTTGAACACGCCTGAAATTGCCAAGTTTCCAGATAACTTTCCCCGTGTGTGACGGCCTTTAATAGCCAATTTTTTTTACTTTGATTATGAAGAAAAAGTTTTGTTTTTAGGTATTATTCAACTCCAAGGGTTACATTCTCGATTTATAGAATGTAATGTACAGTGCATGTATTGGGTTTTAGCACCACATTAAAGTCAACGAACGTTATACTCACACCACAGATATTGGTGAAGTGTTATCGCCCATTTCCTTTTTTTTCCAGAAATTCTTCTGAAAGAGAATTACACCTCGTCCTTAGGAACACTTGTGACAATATTTCACGAAATACCTGTAAACTGGCCGGAGACATTGCATTCGAGGAATGCAATGGGCGTGATGTAGTTAACACGAGTTCAGAGTCACTTACTGTACATCAAATTGACCTTTTGACCACTTGTTGTAATTACAACAAGTGGTACAAACAAGTGGTTAAAGTTAAGGGATAGCTTTGGTAACGATCGAAAGAAAAGGCGTAACCATGACGCGTACTCAAGATCGCGTCTGCAGCTTGTGACAACGACAGCTTCAGTTCAGATCCATTGGGTAACCGGCCATGATTGTCCAGGAAAGTTCAAAGGCACTTTGGGAAAGTTCGCGTCGCTTCCAACGAGCAACAGGTGGTCTTTTAATGGCCCAATAGGAAATGAAAAACGGGCTTATAAATCTTTTCGGCTCTACGTTTATCTCGGGCCGCATGGGTTAAATAAAATTAATGCGCGTCTTAATGTTTGGTGATATAAAAGGAGAATCAGCGACAGCAATAGCATGGCAGGGGGTCATGATTACGAATTATGGAGTTGCTGTGGGTCTTTGGCATAAGGAAATGCCAATGTGGAGGATAGTGTTCCATTATGTTACAAAACGTAAGGGTCATGGACATCTTAAAATACTATGTGTGCATGTTTGTTAACTGCGGTTCTCCAACCACGTGCGTGTCGACTCAGATTAGCTTTTGTGCAGTGGGAAATGTTGCCGACGCGACGTCCTACCTTCCATGCACGTTCATGTCCCTCCAAATCATGAGATTAATAATTACCATCGAAATAGCTCACGATGGAGGCTGAATAAGGATACCCGGGGTCTTTCCGTCAATCAAATATCAATAGAGGATATTGCCTTTTGCGTTTTATTTCCTCTTAGGATGTTCGTTGAGGCACCTGGTCTTGTAGAAGACCTGGGAATGTGACGCCAAATCCGACACAGAAGGTGAGGAATTGCTTTTGCATCGCCGTCTGTTTAGCATTTACCATACATGCGTTTGTTTGCCATGCCGCAATGACAAGCCTCTGAGAAGCTATTCGAGATAATGGGCTTTTTACGACGCTCGTGCATCGTTACAACAGATAACATAACACGTAACACGCTGCTTAGAAAAGAACAATGTACGGAAAAGCAGAAAATGCATCCAAACAAAGCTATACGAAAGCCATTCCTCGTTTATACGAACAACATTGGTTGTCGGGAAAGAAAAGCAGAGAAGTTTTTATTGCAAATGGCACATTTAAAACAATGGCTAAAGGCAGCTACCATGGCTATAGTAATTATTAATATGTCTATTATAGTTTCAAAAAAAATGAAAATTTATATGTATATACTGAAATTCCTATAACCATGCACTAGTCGAACCTCATAGGGACGTCAAAATTTGTCGGTTTAAACTTTAAACCATATACAGTAGTTCGTATTATCAGAATTCAGAAAGCAGGCTACTTCACTTCAAAGTGCAGTAATTACAAAAGTTTCATCGAAGTTTGGATGAAATCCTATCCCACGCACATGTATACTGTTTAAATGGGAAAGTGCAGCAAGTATTATCGGTGAGCTCTAAAGTTACCATGAATAACATAGTGCGAATGCAGGGACTCGAAAATTCATTCGTTTTAGCCGAAAATCTGTAACATCCAAATTTGTCTTAAACGAAGAAGTTAACATTATACGTTCGTATGAACTGTAGGAATGATTCCTGATGAATGATTTCGTACTATCAAAAATTCGTAAAGGTGACGGACACATTCTATTTTAGTTGACATTTTACGAAGTTGTAATGCATTACAGATGCAAAGGGTATTAATTCTAGACTGTAATTGAGCCTATTGGCTTCATTCAGGCGATTCAGCCATCACATTACATTTAGAACAATAGACAGAATTATTTATTTTCAAGAAAATGACAGTGAAAGTGACACGTTCATATCAACTTTCATTCTTAGACGTCGGTTATAAATAGTCATTAGACAGCTTATGCTAAGCATCACTTATCTGATTTACATTTCAAACCCGGGGTCCATGTTCTCATCCGTTAAGCAGAATAAATGATCCATAAACAGCTAGTGTAACCTAAGACGTTGTCAAAATTAATCCCATTGCAAATTCCGCCTAGATTGCACCTTTAAGTCCTTGTCGTAACGAACTCTGCCAGATTTTTTTCTGTTATTAAAGCAACAAAATTAGCGCGTGTAAACACCCCCGAGCTTAATTTAGATGAAAGCGTGCCGAATCTTGCTATTTTATTTCTCTCTCGTGAATATTCATTGGGAAAAAAATTATATGCTATACATGCATGTACAGTATATGTCTAAAAGTGGCACGGCGAAAGTTAATTTCAATTCCAAATCATAAAAGTTATCATTGACATTGGCATATATCAATGTCAAGATTCAATCACAACAGGATGCGATATGGAGATTAAAACAAATCCTATATATGAAAAAATGAAAAGGTGCAATTCCTCCAGAGTAGAGTTGGTAAGTAGTTAATTGCTTTACAACAATGCCAATTGATAGATGAATTTGTTCTGCTGCATTATTCATCTTAACCAAACATGAAAACAACTGCTTACTTTGCAATTTTAAAAACCTAGCAAATACGAGCGGTAAAGCTCAAATTAAGCGTGCGATGCAATGTGTATGACACACTGGTCAAGATCAATGGAAATTCGACGATCTTGACGAATGATATTGTACAAATTTGAAAAAAATGTTCCCATACTAATGTTAAAAAAATAGATGTAATGCAAAATATATGTAGCATGATGCATGTATAATTTTGTTTGATAGACAAATACCAGCCTGTGATAATCACTTGTAAATATTTCATGGATTAATTCATGAAGACTGATGCACATGGAAGAGCAATCGAGATTTTACTCGTAAACTTCCTTAATAACAGCCACAATCCTGCTGGTTAATTCTTCTCATTGACAATTATGCAATATAAAAACATAACAGAACTTCACAAAAAAACACGTATTTTTTATGTGTATTACAAATCAATACTGTACTTAAAATGATGGGATTGCTTCTCTCTGGTTCTCCTGTAGGGTCTCTCTGTTTATGTGATTTTTAATGCATGTACAGCAATTTTCAAAGCATCAGATTTCACATATGAATTAAGTATGATATTAAAAATGCAATTACCATCAATTTGCGCGTGTAGACAAGTTATTAAACTGATGACCATGTACATTATTTTGCGGCGAAGATAATTTTACTTTAACAACCATAGCCGATATTTCCATTTAAATAACTTATAGCTTAATGATAATTCTAGATACATAAATGCCAAAATACTATGGCTTAAGTATTGTGTAATTAAGTATGTGCATAAAGCAAGGGTGATTGGCCGATTTTATTTTTTTAATTTTTTTTATTGCATTTCGTGTCACCTGATACAAACTGAAAATTCTGAATGGAAGGAAGAATTCCTATAACAAGTCATTAGACGATCTTAGTCCAATAAACTTTTAGTACGTGTGCCGTGTACTCTTGAACTGAATGAACCCGAGGCAATAAAGATGTTATCATGCAATAGTCAAACAGCAAAGGCTTACAAAAAAACTAAATACCCCGTAGTCACACTGTAGTTTCTCACAGGATTCTCAGACTTTGATTTAATGATCCGTTCGAGTGATTATTGAAATGAATTTTATTTAATTATTACTTGATGAGATAGAATTACTAAGATAAAACTCTTAAATTATAATTTTCAACTCTGATATTACATTTCTTTTGCTTTTACATTGAAAGTTTCGCAAGACAATAAATTTGATAATTTTATGTTTGCCAATCAACTTCCTATAGATGAAACAAGAGACATCAATCGATCTACGGATCCAGATCTGCGGCGATTAAATTAAATACTAATTAAAAATCAATGATTTTTTGCAAACATATCGCATCTATCGCATAAATCTTCTCCTTTAATGTGCCGTAGTTAAAATAAGTGATTTTTGTTCTTACAAACATTTCGATCATATAACAAATGTATTTTGTTAGCTAATAATAAAAGTGAACATTATCATATAAATCTTCTAGTTTGGTGTGCCGTATAGTTACAGTAAACGAGCAATTTCCAATTTTAATATCCTCACATTAAAATTTATTAAATTAATTGGCGGGCTTGACTATACCACTCTTGTAAAAAGCTTCAGTGACAACAAGTGTTTTTGATTAATACCAGCCGACGAATCGTTAAGTTAAAATCTCACAATTAATCTGGCAATCGTCCTATAGAGATAAAATAATATTGTCATCAAATACATTGATGCACGATGATCAGTAATGGCACAAACAGTACAAAGTTCATGGGATTTAGAATAATGAAATTCAACTCTACGAGAATCACTAGTAATGGGAGGTTCCCGCAATGGAGCATTCAGTTCTTGCTGATAACACAACACAAAACAAGCTTTAACTTAATACCATCTCGTAACCACAGCCAAAATTCTGTTAAGACAATTTTTTATTACTCAATTGTTCTGAGAACTATGGGGAATTGCAAGGTTGGTTAGATTTGCGGTGCAATAACACGCAGTAATGATTTAGCACTGTCACATTACATGTACAATAAAACATCAGCTAATTAATTAGAATCATCAAAAAAGAAGAAGGTCAATCTCAGATTTAAGTTTTATTCTGGCGTGCAATGGCTCTTTATCATTTTTTTAAACGAAACATCGATTTCTTTAAATCCTTGATCGCGTGTTGGCTTTTCAGATTTACATAATGACAAGCAAAAGCTGATGAAAATGGATACAGGAAGGCAATTACCCGTGAAATCTGAACAAACGATAAGTAGACACTGCAGAACTGGTCACCACACATGGCTGCTTAAGTAATTTTTTATCGAACAAATTACAAAATGGTCTTTATAAGAACGAAAATTAAAAATGCAACGTTTTTTTTTTTTTGCTACGTTGTAAGTCTATTCGAGTGAAAACTTGAGCTATAAAAGACATGTAGATTAACCGTTGATTGCCGATTTTAAATGCAAGGACTTTACGAATACCCTGAAAAAAAACTTGAAAAAAAATGACCGTGGACCGGTGACATAGAATTGATTTTCTTAATGACATAAGAGTTAAACCTGAATTTAAATGCTGTGAATTTAAGGTGCTGTGATTGTCAGGAAATTGTTAAAATGTTTGTCTTTAAAGTCGATTGCCTGGCTGTCATTGGGTTTGGACGGCAAATATAAGAAGGTTTTGTAAGAACAAAAGGAGAAATACTTATTGGTATGAGGATACTGAAGCCACTGAGCGACGCAAACCATCTCCAGACTATTTGTTTTTGTAAAAACCAGAAAAAAATAAGCGCAGCGGTTGCCCAACAACTTAATAAGTATTGAAATAATAGAAATTGTGACATTTGTGTGCACCCATTGCATTAATAATTCTGGCATCACCCTGATCTGGACTGAAAATTCTGCTAATATATTCTTGAATTATTTTAGTGTATAGATCTTCATTTCGTCTTTATGCAGTGTTTGGGTTAAAAACGCAAGTTATTGAAAATTGGATTAAAAAATAATTAATATGGCGTGAAAATATCTTGAACAGTTTTAACAGGATGAGCGATGACCAAAACACAACGTCTGGATCGAAATGGTAACTTGTCTAACTCGAGCGAATGCTCGTCTCTTGAAACATATATATCAACACTACGAACAATGTTTAGTTTAAAGTTAATGCATTTCAACATAATTGCCATCTGATGTTGATATCAGAAACCAGGAAACCAAATAAACTGAGAAAGTCTGGCTACATGCGTGGAACCCGAAGTAAGGAAACGTTTTTACATAAACAGGATCGAATGGTGAGCGCTAATTATGCACAAGAATGAATGATCTAAGTGTACTCTCCTTAGCATTTTACAGCTTCATTTTTAAAACAAAGTAGTTTCGGTTCCCTTTTATACTAGCAGCGCCAATTCAGTTCCGGTGAAATTAAACAAGCGCGGAACAAACTTGTCGAATTTCGTCTCCTAAACACAGACATTAGGTATGAATAAACTCATAAATTTGGCATCCACGCAGTCGCGAATAAATTGGTGCATCTGTTTTATACATGAGCAACAAAAAGCTGAACATCTGTTGAAAAAACCTGATCAATAATGTGGGTCTTAAATAAAATGGAATTAAATTATAAAATTTGAATTCAATTCTTGGCCATGTTCCCGAACACTGTCAATCATGGTAGATAAAGAATTAGTTTCATGGCTCTAACAAGTTAACTTTCTTGGATAGCATAGAATACAGGTTTTATTATAATTTATCTGGAATTATTTCCTAAGCATATTGTGGAAAACTATTAACCTCCATAAAAACGTATCAATATAATGGACGACAGTTTCAAAGCAAATGTTCTAAGAAATATTTAATAATAACGTGATCCTTCTCTACCTATATGCATGCATAAGCATTTCTCATTCATAGATTTTTGAATTTTTCCAAACCGTTTACTTGGCGATATGTAATTGAACCTAGACCATTAAACTAACAACTAACCGCTCAGACATTGCAAAAAACTAGCTGGCTCGTAACCAGCCGAATGAATGAACAGGGCGCGTAGATTTATTTATTTGTGTGGTGTGCAAACTAAAGTATAACATTTAAAAGGTCTGGAAATATTTTTAAATAGAAGTTTCTTATCCAAGTTCCTTACACAAATGATTTATAGCATTCGTAGTAGTTATTAAAAGTTAACCTGTACAGGTATTAGTTTTTATATTAGTCAACAGAATTTTTATAATTTTTAAATCATCCTATAGTCTACATGTACATTTTTACTTAGCTGCATCTCTCTGTGCTGACATTGGTGAAATAAAAATGAATACATCATGACCATCAGCCATTAATTGATTAAAATGTCATGGTACATATCTTCGTTGTTCATATCAAGTATTATATTTTCCGATTCTAATATTGATACAATCGAAATAAGTGTAATTACAACGAGATTTACTTAGAAAAGCTTCGAAATAACAATAAAATACATGTAGGAGCCACCGGAATGCTGCAACAATAGCAACAGATGTCAGATACACAAAAAGGATTATCCTATATGTGTTAAAATTCAACCAATATGAAGCAGCAGTGTGCTTCATGTTTAACAAAAATGTTGGTGCTCCAAATTTGTATTCATATCAATTGTAATAATATTGCAAAAATATGAATAAAAGCTCTTAAAACTTTATTCATAGATGGCCTAAAACACTGGAACGAATTTTCAAGATCAACCCATACATTAAACTAGCCCCCAAAGTATAAAAACGAAGTTAATTACAACTGGAAAATGACATGCTAACTGCAAATTGGTTAATTGACTTACCTGTAGTAATGCTGGCTATAACCAGAGGTAATAAAAGCAATTTGAAAGTACGTAAAAACAATTCGCCAGGAAAGCCAACGAGCAGTAAAGTGGTTTCACTAGGCTCCGACCGACGCAAAATTGCTCCCACGCAAACACCGATCATAGCACCCAACATGACACATATTAGAAATATATTGGATTTAGCCCATTTTAAAATTGTTTTGAAAGTAAACGTTGAAAACTTGGCGCAGGCCATTGAACGTTCAGCGACTGAAACAGTACGCACTGGCTGAGGCATTGTGCAGGAGTATCTGAGATGTACTACTCAACAGCTTCTGTGGTGCAGGAGGAAGAAGGCTTTCGGAGGGATGCGAAAAATGTTTTGGGAGAAAAAAACCAACACTACTCCTTGGCACCTCCTCAACCTCACTTCTCACTTTCGTCAAATCTAGGAAACCGGCTGAGGCGGTAAAGGATCTCCCAGTTAAATAGCAAAGTTTAGACGAGGTTATCTTATCGATATATCGATTGACACTCGATATTCCGCTCAATGGCTCAAAGCATGACACACCACCTTGACTGCTTGCCGGAACACTGCATACAATGTAGCATTTCCCAAATTTTTTGTGTGTGTGGCCTAAGAAATAGAAGTGATGCCGAGATATAGTTTCAGCTAAATAATGACAACTTGCACTTAGGAGGGATTTGCATCATTCTTTGACTGTCTGCAAGTAAATGTAAGTAAGCCATACGATACGAGTCAATGACTTAATTAATATAGATAGTTTTTTAATCTTAAGTAAAAAAAAGTTCGGAAGATATTTTGATACGATTCAAAAGCAACCCTTTGATAAGTCCCAAAAAAGGTTTGCCGGTCGGAATTTCTTTGCACCAAAGTCATTTATCATACGATGTAACGTCACTGATTATGTTATGAATGCCACACTTACATAGGAATTAGCAAACTGAAAGAGCTGAGAAGTTTAACTCTATTGGCTTCCAAGGGCGATTATTCTTTCCCAATAAAAGGTATCGCAAAGCAAATTTTAATGATACCAAGAATGGAACAAACTATTGCTAAACAAGGAAATAGACTACACCATGATGTTTTGGTATTAATTTAAAGTATGCGCTGCTTATACACTGTACAAGTCCAGTTAAGTAACATCCGTCGACGAGTATTTTTAAATAATAAAAACATCGCAGCATTTTTTTTTCGAAAAATAAGTTCGTTTCAACTAGTTTTAGGAATACATATACTGTATATGTTTTAAATGCCTATTGATTTATTCCATTTTTTAAAAAAAAATGTATTTAAATTCTTTTTATAGCAGAATGACTAAATAATTATTGCCTAATTTACGTCCTATTACCCCATTTTTTTTAAAAAAATAATGTAAATATCATTATTTTTAAAAATAACATAGAAACGTGATATATATTTTCCCTAATTTTTTATTCAAATGTAAACAATTTCTACTGTTTTTAACACCAATGTTTGTTTTTTTTATTTTCTATTATTAATCCCATTATGGGGATTAGTAACTGTTACGAATGTATATCTATTTTCTACAACCTTAATAGAAATATATGAAAATAGTTTGAAACACGCGACTTCACCCAATTAAAAAGAACGATTCAAATTTCACATAGAATATTATTGGAATCTATTTAACGCGTACCATGCATTTTCCTTATCCTTATTTTCCTTAGACTCACATTTATATTTTCTTTTTCCGAAATGAAGTTTACAATTGTTTAGCTTTAGCGGAATAAAAAGTCAGAAATATCTAGCCAAACTAGTTAAAATTCACCTTGTTATTCTCCTTATATCATCAGCTATTTGCATTATATGGCCAAGCGTTGGTCTCGTTCTATAGGTTAGCAAACCGTTATACTTAGGTGTGATTGATACCAGTTTTACGAGAGCTTATATAAAACTGATGTATTCATAGCCCATACTTCTTATCGGGGTGGGTTCGTGGTTTTCTCCTCATGAATCAAGTCTTAAGGGCGTCAAAGCAACATTATTCAGCGAAAACAGATCTCGAATTGTGCGAAGGACTTTGGGGGGCCTCACTCTAAAAAAAACGGTAAGATTTCGGGAATGTTATCACATAGATTTCGGACATGTAGCTGTCTCACAACGTCAGTGGAAAGAGGTAGATTGGGTTCATGTACCGTATATAGCTAGCACTTAATCATGATGGTAAGAGAGATTGTCTGAGAAGAATGTAAACGTCTTGATGTGATATTGCTTGGAAATCATTTTCCATAGCGTTGCTGATAGTAATACGCATCATGGACTACAAGATGAATGGGTGAATGCAAATTTTCCACATTTAAATAAATGCAAAGTTGAGAAAACAAGGTGTTGGAAATATATAATTGGTCAACAATGAAACTATAAAGAACCTGCATGCGATAAAATTCTACGAAGGCTTCTCCTCCCCCCCCACAGAATACTGGATTAATTTTGATATGATAACATATACTGTACATGTACAATGCATGATGATATGGTATTATAGTATAGAAAGGAATTTTATATTACGTTTAATTAGCGGTTGATAAAACCCAAATGAAGTTCAGTAACCTGAAAATGCGACGATTATGAAAACAATTATAACCAGCATGACTGAAACCATGGCATTAAGACCGATAATGAGTTTATAAACTGGGAATGAACTAAACAAGGACTTGTGGTTTATGCAATTAATGTTCGGCTCTTGACACGCTTAAATTTCATGCATATCTGATTACATGTACTGGTATACAGCAACAACCCAGCATTCGTTGCACAGTTGGTGACATTCTGGAATACATGTACTGTATACAATAAAGCATGTCTACAATTGATAATGCCTACATTAATATTATCAATCAACCACAAGAAAAGAAGCATATCAAATCTTGTTCTAAAAACCGTTATAGGCGTGTAAGCTAAAGCTAAGTCTACATGCACCGACCACACTGGAAGAAACAGAGGAACTTTTTGTTTCTGCTGCGTATTCCTACAGAATCTACAGTAGTTTCTTATTGTTAATTATGGCAACAGAAACAGAAGTTCCCCTAAGTTTCCTGTTTCCATAAAATAACGGTGAAGATCAAAGGAAGTTAGCAACAAGTAATTCCTCCAGCGTGGATGTAGCTTTAGATTTATAAACTCTTCAAAAGCTTCCCTCTTTTGCTTTCAAAGTTTGAAGGAGTCTGTTTTATCGCTCCACTTTACATGTAATTGTACATGCATGCCTGAAGGTTGCATGATTAATTCAAAATGCAAAGGAATTTGTTTCAAGAACGTTTCCACGAAGACAATTGCAGTTGTATCTGTATACTGCAGGACATGTCAGTAGTGCCGGTATACAATACATCATGTATACATGCATGTACATGTACTGCGTTTGTTAATGTTGCTAGTCGAGGTGGTAACGTGACCTTGAAGCGTTAATAGGGAGATTTAGCAAGGCTGCCTTAATAGATAAGGTAACCTTATCGTCATGTGACCGCTGTTATGCGCATGCGCGCAGGGACATTTTCGACCGTCGA
>JAQGAO010007235.1:0-11485 GCA_034697705.1 Ommatoiulus sabulosus
AAGGTCATGATGCATTTCATGTAGGAATGCGGCGCCGACTATATAAGGAGGCACATCGGGAGCACGGGCTCTCTCCTTGGTTGGGGTTCGGTCAGGTCGGTAGGCTAAACGCTTCTACGTTTGGGTCGGTTAGTGCTAAGGCCGTTGCCTCGGTCGCCCCTGGATCTCCCTTGGGACCAGGGTCCCTACTATTGTTGTGCGGTGCGAGTATCGGTGCATTAGGGCGTATGGAAGGGAGCCGAGTATGGCTCTGTTTGTGTGTACGTGAGTACCGGGCCTGTGTGCCCCTTTTTGTTGTGTTGGGAGTTCGCCCTGTTGGCCAACTCCCCGTTTGTGCCCTTTAACTATTTACCCCTTTTGTTCCCGTTGAGTTTTAAATAAACGCTTTTTGTTTATATAGTAAGGCCGTGTTGGTGTGGATTCCTGGGGTTTTGGGTTGTTAGGAGGTCAGACGCGGGTTTGGGAGCGGGTCCGACCTCACAATATAAGGTTGAGATATTTCTATCGGCTGAAGGATGTAACGTTTTGCGCATCGCAAGAAACTCAATAATATTGCGAATCTACTATACATGTTTTATCTAAACCAATCAAGAGTATTCGTTTGAATATTTTATAGAACCATTTGATACTATATCCTGGATTTTGATTCTTCTGGTGAGTGTCCATGCTGCTACGTTTGCAATTTTCGTGTTTGAGCATCACAGTCCATCTGTGCATCACATCAGAGGTCAGTTTATGCAGCATGCTTCTCATTGCCACTTCATTTTTTCATCGATTTCTCCTATTTATAGATGAGAAATATAAATTATCCCTGTTCCGTACTTATTGGCTGGTTTGGGCTGACCTGTTAAACGCGGCTGTCCAAATTGATTGCCCAAGAAGTAATTCGGCCCGATTCGTGACTTGTGCATGGGCCTGGTTTGCGTTCACATTCGGAGCCTTTTACACTGCCAATTTAGCCTTTGCTATGATAGCGCAAGATAAATACCTCGATCTGAGCAGTATCCAGGATAAAAGAGTGAGTGTGGCATAAAATATACTTTACCGAGCATTACATTTTGTTAAATTATATAGGTAAATACAGTTGCAAGCACCAAAGAATATATGCATTTATGGACACAACACTCCATAGCTTAAGAGCATTTAATAATCTACCCACGTAGCAAAAGGACCAAAAAATGATGTCATTTTTACGTCATCTTTTCGTCATTTTTCAAAAATGACGTCAATGACAAAAAAATGACGTCATTTTTTGGTCAGTTTTCGCTTTAGGAATGACCGCTCAAAACCTGGCTAAAAATGAAGTCATTTTTTGGTTAGTTTTCGCCCAAGAAATGACCACTAAAAACCTGGCAAAAAATGACGTCATTTTTTGGTCTTTTTTTGCCCAAGAAATGACCACCCAAAACCTGGCAAAAAATGACGTCATTTTTTAGTCATTTTTTGCCCAAGAAATGACCACCCAAAACCTGGCTAAAAATGACGTCATTTTTTGGTCAGTTTTCGCCCAAAAAATTACCACCCAAAACCTGGGTAAAAATGACATCATTTTTTGGTCAGTTTTCGCCCAAGAAATGACCACCCAAAACCTGGCAAAAAATGGACGTCATTATTTTCGTTAAAAATGACGTCTTTTTTGACTAACAAAATGACGTCATTTCTTTTGGTAAAAATGACGTCCTTTTTTCCGCTATGAATCTATACAGTAGATTGAAAGCCATACTTTTCACTTATAAAGTTACCTTGGTCATTTTTTTGGTCATTTTTTGGTCACTATGACGTCATTAATGACGTCATTTTTTGGTCATTTTCCTACGTGGGAAGTTAAGAAGACGTGCGTAAGTGCGATTATTTTTGTTCGTAAGTTGAGGTGGTGGCGATGTACGTAAGTATGAATATTGGTTTGTAATTCGAGGAGGTGATTTACGCATATGTTCATGAGTTCGAATACTTTTATTAGCGTGGATTTGTATCTAAGTATAAATACGTTCGTAAGTATGGACATATGTACCTAAGAATGAATATCTTTGTAAATTCGAACATGTTCGTAAGTCAAAGTGTTCTAATTTTTTATCCTTACGGGATTAGCTGTTGTCTCTGCAGACTTACGTAAGTGCGTGGATTTATAAGTTAGTGCGAATATGTTCATAAATGCGAATTGGTGTACATACTGGAATGTCGGTGGTCTCGAGTATGTGTGCCGGAATGTGCCTGGGGGAGAGTTGTGCCCTGACTTCCGCTTTGATTCTTTCGACTAGCCGTTGGTCGAAGGGCTGGCCTGTGGTCATCTTGACGAATAGAAGCACGCGTTCTTCGCTTCCGGCTTCGTTCATCTGACCCACGCAAAGACTGTCCTCAATCTCTTCGAAAGATTCCACTGGCAAATACAACAAAAAATGACCACTAGCTCGGACATTGGTCAAGGCGCGGTCAAGCGAAAATTAAAAAGAAACCAAACCAGAAGTGTCCGGTCTTAGTCTTACCGATGTTGTAGATTTCGGCACTTCCGAACCGAACTCCGTTGGGATTCAAAGTCCCGTCGCTGAAACGGGAAATCAAAATCACAATTTGAGAATCTGAGATGTGACAAGATTTGCCTAAGATTGCCCTCGTGAAAAAAAGTTTAACAAGATTCACTCGAAATTCGTCAAGATTTTTTAAGATTCTCCAAGTTCAGCAAGTGAGATTCTCCGTAAAATTTCCAAAAGATATTTTTGAAATTGGCTAAGATTTCATATGATTCCCCATAACATTTTAACAAGATTCGTTCAAAATTCGTTAAGATTTCATAAGATTCACTACATAGACAGTTCAACAAGCTGAACATGTACATAAAATTCTCCACTGAATTTTAACAAGATTAGCTCGAAATTCTTTAAGATTCCTTAAGAAACCAGATGATCACTGACATTTGAATCTTGAAAGATACCCCGAACATATTCGAGCGAGAATCTCGTGACTCTTGAGATTCAAGATTTTCTCAATACTAATGACTCTCATTATCACAAAATTAAAGATTTTGAAAATATCAAGATTCTCTCAAGGCTCGAGACCCCCGAGTCTAAAAGATTTTCTGAAAACTTGAGATTCTTCTCAGTGAAAACTTTAGATTCACCTCAAGAATCAAGATTTCCTAAAAACTCAAGAATCGAGATACTCTGAAAACTCAAGATTCTTCTCAAGAATCAAGATTACCCGAAGACTCACCTTCTTCCCAACATGACCAATCCTCTGGTCACTGGGTTGATCAGGCAGAAATCCCCGTGGCACCAAACACCTATTACGTGCGAGAAACGAACCGATTAGTTTTAACGGGCCATTAAAAAGAGTGCTAAAAAGAGTAAAGCCGACCTTTGAACTCTTCGAAATAGGCCTTCCTGTATTTGACCCCTTCAGGGTCGTTCCAGAAGTAGATGGGCATCGACGGGTGAGGCTTGGTGCAAACCAACTCACCCGACTGACCGAGCACTGGCTCGTCTATAATGGACGGAATAAAAAAACGGACACTGGTCAAAGGGGTCAGTTTGTGATGGAATTGGTCATGGCATAATCAGTTTAATGGGAGGAAAGGGGGTGGTCGAGTGGTCAGTTTTATTGGAGGAAAGGTGGTGGTCATGTGGCCAGTTTTACGGGATGAATGAGATGGTCAAGTGGTTAGTTTTACTAGAGGAAGGAGGTGGTCGAGGGCTCAGTTTTACAGGAAGATTGGGGTGGTCAAGGGTGTCACTTTTACAGAATGAATCAGATGGTCAAGTGGTCAGTTTGATAGGAGGGATGAAAGAGTTGAAGTGGTCAGTTTTACAGAATGAATCGGATGGTCACTTAGTCAGTTTGATAGGAGGGACGAAAGAGTGGAAGTGGTCAGTTTTATTGAAAGGGGAAGTGGTCAAGTGGTCAGTTTGTTGGGACAGGTGGTCTAGCTGATAGTTTTATTGGATAAGGAGTACAATGAAAGTGGACGTTTGGTCAGTTCCAAAAGGAAAACGGTCAGATCATAGAAACCCGTTCATTGAATAAGATTCTGCAAGAGGGTTCAGTTTGAGTATCATCAGAAATTTCCATCGAGTGGTCAGTTTTGTCGAATGGATAGGTGATCAAGTGGTCAGTTTGATAGGAGGGACGAAAGAGTTGAAGTAGGGTCAGTTTTATCGAATGAGGAGGGGGTCAAGCGGTCAATTTTATCGAATGAGGAGGGTGTCAAGCGGTCAATTTTATCGAATGAGGAGGGGGATGGATTAGGTCAAGTGGCAGTTTGTTGGGAGGGGTGGTCAAGCGGGTAGTTTGATCGGATACGGAGGAGAAGTGGTCAGTTCAAAGGAATGGTCAGTACGATAGGAGGAGGAGATGTCTTTGGTCAGTTTTGACCTTGTTCAATCCAGCATTCCATGGCCATGGCCAGATGGCAGCTCTGCACTTCTCCTCGATGGACCGGAAGCGTGGGATTGGGTCCCATGAAGCATCCGATGATGTCCGTTCCTCCTAACGGAGTTTATGATGGATTAATCTTTAATCTTAATTCTTATTAATCTGCCTATAATCCCGTATTAGTATTTACCTGAGATGGAGCTGAGCATGAGGTCATTCTTGACCCAGGAGTAAACGTAGTCGTAACTCTGGGGCTTGAGCGGCGAGCCCGTGGACAGAATGGTGTGCAAAGATCCCAGATTATGCGTTCGAACTAAAATTAAGGAAAATCATGAAAATTACATAATTCAAACAATCATAAAAATCAAATGAAAATCCTAAAAATCACGAAAATCAAAAAAAATAGGAAAAATCGTGAAAATTACAAAAATCATTAAAATCAATTCAAAATGATGAAAATCATAAAAAACGCAAAAATGATGAAAATTATGACAAATCATGAAATTGATGAAAATCATAAAAATTCAAAAAATCAGGAAAAATCATGAAATCAAACCAAAATCTTAAAAATCAAAAAATTAAAAAAAAATCATGCAAATCAAATAAAAATCAAATAAAAATCATGAAAATCATAAAAACTAAAAAATAAATTAGCAAAAATCATGAATATTACAAAAATCATAAAATTTTTTAGGAAAAATCATAAAAACTACAAAAATCACGAAAATTAAACAAAAATCGTGAAAATCACGAAATTCAAACAAAAATCGTGAAAATCACGAAATGATAAACAAAAATCATGAAAATCATGAACATTACAAAAATTATGAAAAATCACGAAAAACATGAAATGAAACAAAATCTCATGATAATCACAAAAATTCCGAAAATGTTCATATAAAAATCACAATAAATCATGAAAATCAGGAAAATCATTAAAATCGTGGAAATTTACGAAAGTCATAAAAATCAAGAATTCGATTATGACGAAAATAATGCGACGAGTCCTTTATGGACAATAGGTGAATAATTCAACTTTGACGCAAAAATTTGCCTAAATTCGGTGAAATTTTGGTGAGATTAATTTGTAAATACTCACTGGGTGTTAGCCCCTTCTCTTCCATGACGGCAAGACATTTGGCTCCGGTGCCCAAAATAGTGATTCTAAAAACAAAAAATACATTTTGAATTTAACCTATGACATTTGAACCCATAAGTTTACCCAAAAGTTCTCCTGAGCTTTCTTAAATTTTCTCGAATTTTTTTTATATTTTTTTTGAGTTTTAACGTCATCTTTCTATTTTTTAAATTTATGTTTTTAATTAATGATTTTTGTAACAAAATATTTTTTTAATCAATTTTCTAGAAATTTATTTTGATAGTCTATCGATTTTTTTAATTACTTGGAAGTATTTAATTTATTTTGTTTTTCCATTAATTTCTTAATTAATTTTCTTGACTTTAATGAAATTTTTGGAAAATTTTCTTGCACTGTCTTGAATTTTCTGAAATTTTCACACTTTTGTCCAACCGTCGTGAACTTTCTGAAATTTTCACATAAATGTGTCGAACCTTGGTGAAATTTCTGAAATTTTCACATGAATTTGTGGAACTGTCGTGAATTTTCTGAAATTTTCACACAAATTTGTCGAACAGCCATGAATATTTTGAAATTTTCACATAAATTTGTCGAACTGTCTTGAATTTTCTTAAATTTCCACATATATACTTTTATCGAACCGTCCTGAATTTTCTGAAATTTTTATACAAATTTGTCTAGCAGTCGTGAATATTTTGAAATTTTCACATAAATTTGTCGAACTGTCTTGAATTTTCTTAAATTTCCACATATATATTTTTATCGAACCGTCCTGAATTTTCTGAAATTTTCACACAAATTTGTGGAACCGTCGTGAATATTTTGAAATTTTCACATAAATTTGTCGAACCGTCGTGAAATTTCAGGAATTTTGCATAAATTTGTTGAACCGACGTGAAATTTCTGAAATTTTGCATAAATTTGTTGAACCGTCGTGAAATTTCTGAAATTTTACATAAATTTGTCGAACCGTCGTGAAATTTTTGGAATTTGTGCTTAAATTTGTTGAACCATCGTGAATATTTTGAATTTTTCACATAAATTTGTCATACTGTCGTGAAACCTCTGAAATTTTCTATCGTCTTGAGATTTCGGAAATTGTCCAAATAAATTTGTCGAACTCTCTTGAATTGTCTGAAATTTTCACATACATTTGTCGAACTGACTTACTTGAGTGAGTCCACTAAGTCCCAGAGTACGTTTCCTCGGGATGCGAACGGGGATCCGTCATAAAGTACCACCGAAGCCCCCAAAGCAAGCGCCGAAATCAACCAATTCCACATCATCCAACCTGTCTTAGAAAAATCAATCGATTAACATCGATTAAAATTAAAATCTGATCGGAATTTAATAAGAAAGAGCTTACTTACTGTGGTGTAAAACATGATAACGTCCTTTTCCGTCAGGTTTCCGAACATGTGTTCCTTCAGGTGTTGAATGAGCGTCCCCTGTTTGGAAACAAAGAAACGTCGATTAACCGGACTGCACCAACGGGCATTACAGGGTTCCCCCAGAAATTTCATTTTCAATTTCCCTGACTTTTCCAGGTTTTAAAAAATTTGTCCTCATCAAATTTTCTAGAAATCTAGAAAATTTTGCAAATTTTGGATCGCCATGACTGCGAAGAATTTCCCTGACTTTTCCACACATTTTCAAGTTCCCTGACTTTTCTATAGGTTTTAAAAAATTTGTCCTCGTCAAATTTGTACTCGGAAAATGTGGAAAATTCTGCAAATTTGTACTAGGAAAATGTCAAAAACTCTGCAAATTTGTGTTCGGAAAATCTAGAAAATTTTGCAAATTTTGGATCGCCATGACTGCGTTGAATTTCACTGACTTTTCCACACATTTTCAAGTTCCCTGACTTTTCTTTTCCAGATTTTTAAAAAAAAATTTCCTTACCAATGACAATGTGAAAACTTTAAGTATTTCGCAAAATTGACACTGGAAAATATTTTTCAAAATTCACTAACGACAATTTTGAAAACTAACGTAGAATTTTTTTTAAAATTTAAAAAATCTGCATAAAATTACTTTTAAAATGTGACAATTTTGTATTCGGAAAATGTTTGAAAATGTTGAAAACTTGTGCTTGGAAAACTTGAAGATTTGCAAATTTGAAATCGGAAAATGTGGAAAATTCTGCAAATTTTTACTAGGAAAATGTGGAAAATTCTGCAAATTTGTACTCGGAAAATCTAGAAAATTTTGCAAATTTTGAATTGCCATGACTGCGTAGCCATGACTTTTCCACACATGTTCAAGTTCCCTGACTTTTCCAGGTTTTTCAGGTCTGGGGAACCCTTCTGTATAATCGAAAGCTAATGTGCCCGGTTAATCGACGTGCTAGGGTGGGAATCCGGATAATCAACGGAAAAGAATAGTGGATAATCGGGAGCTAGGCAAATATATCCCGGATAAAATAAAGTGGTCAAGATCACGGATGATCGACGTTAAATGATCCCGGATATTCGAACTGCCCATATTTCGAGATAATCGAGAGACTTAAGATTCCGATTAATCGAACATGCCAGGATCCCAGATAATCCAGTAACTAATAAACCGGATAATTGCAAAGTCAAGGATATACCGGATAATCGAGCCTATTAGAATTTTGCTTTTAATAGACATGCTAAAATCTCGGATAATCGACATATCGTTTGCATGGCTTACCCCCGCCGAGTGGACCAAACATTTGGGCACCCCCGTGGTCCCCGAAGAGTACATGATGTACAGCGGATGGTTGAATGGAAGCTGGACATATTCCGGATCCAGCACTTGGCCGCCATCTTGGAGTACTTCCTCTCCCTCCAATTCGAGAAATTCGTCCAACCACACTCTAAGTTTGTGGGGGGAAAATGAAAAACAAATCAACAATGGGAAGGTTGCTGGTCACTTCCGGTGGTCATTTGAGAAATTGGAGAAATGACTTATGGGAAAGTTGTGGTCACTTCTGGTCATTCGAGAAATTAGGCAAATTCAAGAATTGAGCAATGGAGAATTTACATTGGTCACTTCTGGTTACTCCAGAAATTCAAGAAATCACCATGCAAATGGGGAAGATGATGGTCACTTGACCTTATTGAAGAAATGACAAATGGGAAGTCATGGTCAATTGGTCTTCTTCAAGAAATTGGAAAAATCACCAATAGAAAGGTGCTCCGGTCATTCGAGAAATGACCAATTGAAAAACGTGGTCAGTATGGCTTATTCGAGAAATTGGACAATATCAAGAAATGACCAATGGGAAGATGATGGCCACTTGGCCTTATTCAAGAAATTAAAGAAATGACCAATATAAAGATTATGGTCACTTGGCCTTATAGAAAAAATGACCAATTGGAAGACGTGGTCACTTCGACTTTTTAAGAGGTTGGAAAATTGACAAATAAGAATTAAGATGATGGTCACTTGCTCTTCTTCAAGAAATTCAAGAAATGACCAATAGGAAGATGGTGGTCATTTGTCTTTTTTCAAGAAATGGCCAATGGAAAGATAATGGTCAGTTCAGCTTATTCAAGAAATTGGAGAAATTCAACCAATCGGAATGTAGTGGTCACTTCTGGCTATTCGAGAAAATCAAGAAATGACCATTGGCCACTCTTGCTTACGCATTCTGGACGTCGGAGATGTCCGCCGTCCTCCTGTCTCCGTCCACGAACGGGATGATGACTACTTTGAGCAGTTCTGGCAGTCCACTGGCCACTTGTCTTAGCCTGTCCAGGTGGTCGTGATTCCGGCCGTTGTAGTGGACAGAAGCCACCGAAAAGATCAGTTTGGGCTGGATCTGGCTAAACCTCTCCAAGACGCCCTGGAAAAAACCAAAATGAGCCGGAAAATTTAATTTCGTTTCTATTCGCACGTGGACAGTGGTCAATTGACCATTAGTCAGTCGGTCATCATACCGTGACTCCGAAGTCGGGAGAGGTGGCGCTCCATACGGCTCCTAGACTGGCCGCCCCCAGCATGGCCTCCACGTTTTCGATGCAGTTGGGGGCATAACTGACCACTCGATCGCCGCTGCAGATGCCCAGCGCTCGCATGGCCCGAGCGTATTCGGACGCTCTTGACCTCAGCTCGTCGAAGGTCCGAGTTCGAACTTCGCTTTTGCCTTCGCCTGGAGCGCAAAAAAAATAAAATTAATCGAAGCAAATATTTTGAAAACATTTCAGTGGTCAGTTTTTGCAACATTTACACGATTTTTCGTTGATCAATTTTATTTATTTTAATTGTCGTTGCTGAATTTCACAATAGTTTCAAATTTTTTTTTATTAATTGGTCAGTTTTGCAATGTTTTCAACGTTGTTCTTTGGTCAGTTTTGCAACATTGTCACGATTATCATTGGTCAGTTTGCCAGTTTTCCTTGGTATTTTCGACGGTCAGTTCGGCAACTTTTTCAACGTTTTCTATTGGTCAGTTTTTGAAAAATTTCCAACCTTTTCATTGGTCAGTTTTGTAACGTTTTCGTCGGTCAATTTCGCAAATTTGTCAATATTTTTATTGGTCAGTTTCGGAACATTTTTAACGTTTGCATTGGTCAGTGTTGTAGCATTTTCAGCGTTTTTCTTTGGTCAGTTTCACAATATTCTCAACTTTATCATCAGTCAGTTATGACGTAACATTTTTAACATTGCACTGGTCAGTTTTGCATAATTGTCAACATTTTCACTGGTAAATTTCGCGAAATATTCAACGTAAATTTCTGCATTTTTTATTTTTTTATCGGTCAGTTTTGTAACATTTTCCTCAATTTTCATTGGTCAGTTCGTAACATTTTCAACGGTTTTGCTCGTATATTTTCATAACATTTTCAACTTTTTCATTGGGTTAATTTTGCCTTTTTTTCAACTCTTTTATTGGGTCACTTGCGCAATTTTCGGCAGTTTCTAAATTTTCAACGTTTTCATTGTGGTGAATTTTGCATTTTTTTTTATTTCCTCAATTTTCATTGGTCAGTTCGTAACATTTTCAACGTTTTTGCTCGTAGTTTTATAAAATTTTCAACTTTCTCATTGGGTCACTTTTGCATTTTTTTCAAATTTTTTCATCGGTCAATTTCTAACTTTTCAGCGTTTTCATTGTGGTGAATTTTGCATTTTTTTCAACATTTTCATATGTCAATTTTGCCTTTTTTTCAACTTTTTCATTTGGTATTTTTTGCATTTTTTCCAATTTTTTCATTGTTCAGTTCCTAAATTTTCAAACGTTTTCATTGGGTCAATTTGGAATTTTTTGTTCAACTTTTTCCTAGGGCAGTTTTGCAAACATTTCAACTGTATCATCGGTCATGAAGTTATGTAACTTTTTTAACGTTTTCTTTGGTTGATTTTTGCAAATTTTTCAGCTATTCGCCGGTCAAATTCCCAGTTTTTTCAACTTTTTCATTGGTAAATTTTGCTAACTTTTTTTTGCCAACAATTTTTTTTACTTTTTCATCGAGTCACTTTTGCATTTTTTCCAATTTTTTCGTTGGTCAGTTTCTACATTTTTAACGTTGTCGTTGGTCAATTTTTGCAAATTTTTCAGCTTTTGCAAATTTTTCAGGTCTTTCATCGGTGAATTTCGCATGCAGTAATTTTTTTCAACTTTATCATCGGTCAAATTCGGAATGTTTTCAACATTTTCACTGGTCAGTTTCTCCCAAAATTTCCCCAACACTTCAAAATGAGTTGCAGAAAACTAACATTTATAAAAATTATCTTATTTTTATTATTTTTGTGCGCAAATTTTTAAACAAACGTATTTGTGACGTCATTGTAAGGTTCCCCGGCCCCCCAATTCCCCCCATGGAGGGGGGGAACTAGCGAGAGGTTGTCACAATGCCAATGGCGTCGCCAGATAAAATTTCCAGTCATCCAATACGCTCAGGCAGCTTTTCGAACATTCGGGAAATAAGGTCAAGGACTTGACCAGCAGCCAGAAACAAAAATTAAAAAACTTATTAACTTAAAAATAGTTTATTCATTTTTAGGGGTGATTTTACGAGGGCATTAACGTTATTTACCCTCAAATATTATAGG